>JARQOC010000001.1:597552256-597639363 GCA_033576535.1 Allobates femoralis | reverse complement strand
TTTACTTGGGGAAACAGATGGAAAGTTTAGAGTAAGATGCACAGATATGTTATTTCCCCAGAAATAGATAAATTATTTACATACACCCAGCATCAAGCTAGGGGTCGGTGTGTTACCTTAATGTTCCTCCTCAGTGTGAGGAGACAATGCCAAAAATAAATTTACCTAAAATCTATACAGAAAAATAAGCGATTTACTACACACAGCAGCAGGACAGGTGTAAATCAGATGGATGCAGTTTAGTGAGGATCACTGAAATAACACACCGATTTACAATCTTATCAACTCTATACATACAATACATATAAACCCAGTGTACATATATGTACATATATATTTATATATCTGATCTGTTGGATACCCGGGTACCTTATCTAATAGTAAAGTTTAGTCCAGTTACAGTCTGTCCAGGCCTGGGGAAGTACTGTTAACGCAGTCACTTCCAATGGTCTTCAGCGCCAAAAATGAAAAATAAATAAAACACAACTGTAGTAAATAGGGATATTGTGTTCTCTTGTCTGAAGGGGGGTCTTAGTCTCTGTAGCTTTTTGGGAGGCCAAGTGTGTTCACCTAGAGACAACACACCGAGGCCTGCAGTCTCACAGCAGAGATTCAGTCTTTTCCTCTCACAGTATGGCCGACCCGTCTCCTCTAAAGCACTCCTCTCCTGGCAGTAGTATACTCGCTTCTTAGCAGGGAATAAGTCTTTGGTCCCCTCCAGGGGCTCTGCTGTCCAGTGGATCAGTGTCCGGTCTCAGCTTTATCTGGCTCAGACTTCTCCACAGCCACTCTCCTCACAGCACCTCAGGAGACCAGTTTACCTCAGCCCAAACTGTCATAAAGTCCTCCCTGTTTCCGTGACAACCTCCTCAGCTGACAGCCCCCACCTTTTTCTTCAGGAAGTAAATTTTTACACACTCTTACAACAGCTTAACTACAGGTAGCCAGGACCAGCCAAGAGTAGTGCAACAGGGAGACCTCAAAACTCACCTGATGAGGAGATCCCCAACTTGCTTCCAGGCCACCCAGATTCCCGACATCTCTTGTGGACGGTACTCTGAACTAAACCTACTACTACTGCCAGTAAAGGTAACGGAGACTTCAACCAGTGTGTCTGTCAGTTATTTTGCACCCTCAGTACTGCACCCCCAATGGCCTACCACCGCCATAGACTTTTCCGGTTACCCTGGGGAACTGCTCCACCCGTGGGGAGGGAAACCACCACAGCTGCCATCCCATCGTCCCCAGAGGTCCCGCACCACAGCGTTGGCCACTAATAGCCAATCATCACCGGTGGCGTCACGACAACCATCCCTAAACCCAAAATCTCCAAACTTTTATTGACATCGCCAGGGCCACAGAGCCAGGTCTCGACCCCAGTGACTCCCCCAGCAGAACTATTAGCCCGGTTCTGAGTATCCCACGGTCCTAGGGAGGGCATGTCACATGTATAAAAATATATAACAATGTTGTTGATATGCTTTATACAAGTATACATCTTGTGGTCTTGGTATGTTTTATCTCTAAATTTCAATATAGCAATATTTTATAATGTGTGGAAAAGTGGTGTTTTCACCTTTAACACCTTATTGCCTGAATTAAAATCTACATATGCATATGTACCACAAATGAATTGAAGTGGTATGATGCGAAATATGCAACATTAGGCATTGAGGTTAAGGGACAATGTATCCGGTTGGATTGTTGACAAGGTGCTCAGGAGAATCAGCCATGTTGCTGGAAGTTACCATCACAGGTCCTTTATTAAGGTGGACTTTGATGTGACATAGAGACTATTATCACAGCATTAGACATATTATGTATGTAGGTTGTTGGCAGACTGGGGAGTTGGACATGATACTGTAGAGACCCTGGTACTATTGAGAGTCAGAGACTGCACCTGTGGCTTCCAGAATAGCTCTACTAGCCAACTACTGAGATAGCAGACATAATGCATCTCTATAATCCATCGGGCGCTATGCTTATGTAACACACTGGAAAGGAACCATTAGGTGCCTCTTGAAAGTGTAACTGCTAAGCTCAGGTGCCTTCTCAGAGTACAGAAAGGTGAGGTCAAAAACTATTTCTTAAAGGGGTTGTCCACAATCCTATAAACATGGCTGATTTATCTCAAAAACAGCGCCACCCCTGTCTACAGGTTTTGTGTGATACTGCAGCTCAGCTCCATTTTTGTGAAGGGGCCTATGCTGTAATACCACATGCAACCTGTAGACAGGGGTGGCGCTGTTTTTGAAAGACTGCAGTAAAGGTTTATTAATCCTGGATATCCCCTATTAAGATTTCTTCAGGGCCGACCATGCTAGGTCAACCTTACTCTTCTATCCTTGTGACTGATACCCACCCACTTTACACATTGCTATGTCAGTCACTGTCACTGTGCACTCCCAGCTGAGTACACCTACAATCCAATGGGTGTTTCGATTTCCATAACCTACCTTTTAGCAACTTTTTCATCCTCTGTCACTACAATAATAATAATCTTTATTTATATAGTGCCAACATGTTTTGGTCTTCAAGGTATCGATATCTCACTGTTCGAGCAGTGACAAAAGTTCTAACATTTTGTCCCTGTGTAGTGTCCCAAAGTAAACTATTACCTAGCTTTAAAGCGTTAGTCAGTGAAGGTGCGCCTTATCATAGTTCCTCTCTGTCTCTTTCAGGCACTCAGCCATAAAACATCCAAATCACAAGCCGGAAAGCTAGGCAGCTTTTCACTGGTACCCATCTTCTGCAAGGGTTCAAACTAGACCATAGCTCCCACTATCCACATAGCCCAACACGTTGCAAAACTGTATCTCTACACCACACAACTGGGCAACTAGACTACTGCCCTCATCCCTACTAGATCAAGGGATTTCTCGCCACAGCTTTTTAGGAATGTTTTATGGAACCCATGGGTAAAAAGCGTACCACTGCCACCAGACTGATTGTGAAGGTTGGTGGATGTGGACCCACTGCGCCACAGGTCGGGCTTACCCTGGAGAAGTTTTAATAAGTGACTACCTGGAGTTCACTGGGGCCTGCAATGGTGAGGATAGGCTGGGATGCAGATAGTCCCCACCCCAGCATAGTCCTTGGGCCTGCAGCAGTTGACCGACGGGGTCAAGGCTGGCATATGAGGTACAGTCTGACAAAGGCGAAAGACGTAATTAGACAATCCAAGTTCAGGGCGGGCACCACAGGTTCAGGAAGTAGGCGTTTACCAGCAGTACCAGTCATGGACGTGACGATGATCATTTCCACATCAGCAACACTATACATACAGTTGTGGCCAAAAGTATTGACACCCCTGCAATTCTGTCAGATAATACTCAGTTTCCTCCTGAAAATGATTGCAATCAAATTCTTTGGTATTATTATCTTCATTTTATTTGTCTTAAATGAAAAAACACAAAAGAGAATGAAACAAAAGCAAAACATTGATCATTTCACACAAAACTCCAAAAATGGGCCAGACAAAAGTATTGGCACCCTCAGCCTAATACTTGGTTGCACAACCTTTAGCCAAAATAACTGCGATCAACCGCTTCCGGTAACCATCAATGAGTTTCTTACAATGCTCTGCTGGAATTTTAGACCATTCTTCTTTGGCAAACTGCTCCAGGTCCCTGATATTTGAAGGGTGCCTTCTCCAAACTGCCATTTTTAGATCTCTGCACAGGTGTTCTATGGGATTCAGGTCTGGACTCATTGCTGGACACCTTAGAAGTCTCCAGTTCTTTCTCTCAAACCATTTTCTAGTGCTTTTTGAAGTGTGTTTTGGGTCATTGTCCTGCTGGAAGACCCATGACCTCTGAGGGAGACCCAGCTTTCTCACACTGGGCCCTACATTATGCTGCAAAATTTGTTGGTAGTCTTCAGACTTCATAATGCCATGCACACGGTCAAGCAGTCCAGTGCCAGAGGCAGCAAAGCAACCCCAAAACATCAGGGAACCTCCGCCATGTTTGACTGTAGGGACCGTGTTCTTTTATTTGAATGCCTATTTTTTTCTCCTGTAAACTCTATGTTGATGCCTTTGCCCAAAAATCTCTACTTTTGTCTCATCTGACCAGAGAACATTCTTCCAAAACGTTTTAGGCTTTCTCAAGTAAGTTTTGGCCTTCTCCAGCTTGGCTTTTTTATGTCTCGGGTTAAGAAGTGGGGTCTTCCTGGGTATCCTACCATACAGTCCCTTTTCATTCAGACGCCGACGGATAGTACGGGTTGACACTGTTGTAGCCTCGGACTGCAGGGCAGCTTGAACTTGTTTGGATGTTAGTCGAGGTTCTTTATCCACCATCCTCACAATCTTGCGTCAAAATCTCTCGTCAATTTTTCTTTTCCGTCCACATCTAGGGAGGTTAGCCACAGTGCCATGGGCTTTAAACGTCTCGATGACACTGCGCACGGTAGACAAAGGAACATTCAGGTCTTTGGAGATGGACTTGTAGCCTTGAGATTGCTCATGCTTCCTCACAATTTGGTTTCTCAAGTCCTCAGACAGTTCTTTGGTCTTCTTTCTTTTCTCCATGCTCAATGTGGTACACACAAGGACACAGGACAGAGGTTGAGTCAACTTTAATCCATGTCAACTGGCTGCAAGTGTGATTTAGTTATTGCCAACACCTGTTAGGTGCCACAGGTAAGTTACAGGTGCTGTTAATTACACAAATTAGAGAAGCATCACATGATTTTTCTAACAGTGCCAATACTTTTGTCCACCCCCTTTTTTATGTTTGGTGTGGAATTAGATCCAATTTGGCTTTAGGACAATTTTTTTTTGTGTTTTTTCATTGAAGACAAATTAAATGAAGATAATAATACCAAAGAATTTGTGATTGCAATCATTTTCAGGAAGAAACTGAGTATTATCTGACAGAATTGCAGGGGTGTCAATAATTTTGGCCACAACTGTATTTCACCGTTACTAGTTAGGTAGCAGCCCAAAGGGTCAATTGGTTGGCTCATTATCCTCTCCATGATTTGCTAGTTGGGTTTCATTTGGCAAGACAGCTGAACATAGCAGAATTCAATCAAACAGACGATTTTTCACCAAAACACAAGCCACATAGTCAACACCTTTGGCCTCTCCAAATGAAAATAACCTTCCAGACACTCTCCTCAAAATTTTGTTCAATCTATCTCAGACCTCTGAAGTTCTGGTACAGCAATTTAAGGAATAGACAACATGTTCTGTCCAATGGCACCAAACATCTAATCAAACCTGGTAGGTCAATTTAAACAAAGACCCCACTCCAAGACATACTGGATGTTTGGGAGATTATAACTGTTTGCTTCTTTCTAAAATTCTCCATAGTTCCTAAGTGTGCAGCATTTGCAGAATTTAACGCGGCTGATATTCAGCTGAACTTTTGGGGGGAAGGGTTGTTAATCCCTGAGGCAGGTTCATGAGAAAGGCTAAATGTATTTATAGAAGTTAAAATCTGAAGGCACTCAGTAAATAATCAGGGAATATGGGACTAACATGCAAAACATTGATTTTCATAGAGATTCGAGCTGCAAGATTAATTCATGTATCTCTGTGCTGACTGAGAGAAACCTTTAAAAAATTAGAGTCTTGGCTAGACACATGGTGGTGAATTTGGATTAGAAAGGCAAATGAGGTCAACTCCATAGTGTATGGGCACGGGGCTCTTTCCAGTTTATCAGGTTGACAATAATACAGATTTTCCATATTTCAAACCCATGGTTTCTCCCTTTGGTCTTGGATGATGCCATGGTGAGAGACTGTAGAAGCTTATGACCCGCCCCAAGGCCGTGGGGTACCCGGTTCCTGACGTTGATTTACTGGGAATGTCATGGGTGGCCTGTGCCCGGTTCTGTGGACCTGGCGGTCACTGAAAAAGGGGTCAAAATAAAATAAAAAGAGTTTGTGACGCCACCTATGGTTCCCAGTAATAATACTGACAATGCTTGCAGACCTCTGGGATGATGACGATGCAGCAAGATGACTACGCTCCCCGTAGGTGGAGTGGGGTTCCCGGGGCAATTGTGTAGAATAGGGATTTTTACACTGGGAAACAACTCTTCACACATCCTTGACTCTTGTGCTGCAGGGGAAGGCGGCTCATCAGGTGGAGACACTGCAGTATAGTCTATGAAGGGAGCAGGATCAGGGGCTGCAATAACAGACACACTGAGGCTTTGTTTCCGTACCTTTTACTGATGATGTTGCAAGGTTATGTCAAGGGTACAGTCCAGGTGGTCGGGTGGCAGTTCAGGATTTCCACACCCGATGAGTTGTAGAGCCAACTTGTTGCTGTGTGTATGTGTTCTAGTCCTGGCCTGTCTGAAACCTGGCCCTGACCTCTCCTGTGTCCCTCACTTGTATAGCTGGCAATGAGAACCTTCTGCTGGGCACTGCTAACTCCTCTGTGGTCCTTGGTTCTGTTGGTAGCTGTGCTACAAGTGTTCCTCTGGCAGGAGAATGAAGTCTCCACGGCCCTTCAGTCTTTTCTGCAGGGCTATCTGGACCTTTGCAGAGTCGTACTGCGGTGTACGGGTTGCTTCTACTGCTTCTCTGGGGTGAACCGGGATGATTCCTCTGCCCCCTCTCTTTCTCACCTTGCCTCCGACCCTCACTCTTGGGTCCCTCACACTGGCTAGGCTTCCCTCTGGTACGGGCCTAGTGCGGCTCCGTTCACCAGAATGTCTTCACAGTCCTCCCTGGAACTGCACTGCCTAACTCCTCCCCCAGGCCTGAATTTATAGGGGACCTTGCCTGAAGTGGGCAAGTAGAGCTCCCCCTTCAGGTCTGGGGTGGAAGGTGTTGCATGTGTAAATTTACTTGATGTGGAAATCCCTTCCTGCACGACGTGTTCCTGTGGCAACCGAACCATAGGGGTGCCACATTCTCCCCTTGTTAAATTCAGTACTCCTGGACTGAGAAACATTTTTCAAACATTATAAACATTAACATTTATGATAATAGAGTCTCAAAATTAAAAAATTTACAAAAAGCAATAAAATGTGAGAAAGGTGCAGTCGATACGGCGCTAGTCGATCCGCCGCAGGCTGTTAAAGAAATTTTTGCCACAACCAGTTCCGTGGCTAATGGTCCATGTTTAAAGCAACAGTTTAAAAGAGGTGCCAAATTCATGCAATAAGTCCTGCAGGCACAATACACTTAACGGTTGTTGGTTTCCTTGTTGCAATTAAATCAAACACATTCACATTTTCCTATGGGCGTCTCGGCTTAGGTGTCTTGGTTACTACCTCCCAACCCCAGGAACTTGTTTTTCCTAACTTAATGTTCATGGGGCTGGGTCCAATTCCTCCACCCTTCGGTCCTCTACTATTTCCTGTCTATTACATCAGTACACATATACATTTTTCATTTTACACATTCATTCTCTATATCTAAGTGGTAGTTGCCCAAAGTTACTACAGGTTGACCTGCGTAGTACTGGTGTATCTACATGTTGTACACTGGAGTGTACCGCTAGTGTTGTGCGTGCACTATCCACTAGCCTACTGGTAGACCTACATGACTCTGAAATACCATAGTATTGCCGTAGTCTTTCTAGCGGACTGGCAGGTTCACCGATTGCAGGATCCTCTGTTTCTGCTACAACGGGTGGTTCTTCTTGAACTTGAACGGATTCTTCCAGTCTTTCTGGTATTTCTACCAGTTGCGGAAAAGTGATTAATGGCATTATTATTGCTCTGTTGTACTGAGGCCAATCTTCAGGAACGTCTCCAAGTACAGTGTGTATCACTCTCTTTTCCTTTTCTTCTGGTTGAGGTGTACAGCGGATTGTTTCTTTGGGTTTCAGTTGTTCTGGACATTTCTTCAGATGGTCTCTTGAAACTGTTGTGGATGTTCTACCTTCATCCCTACTGATTACATAAGTCTTTCTGTTACCAAAGTTAGAGGCTAGCATGGTATAAGGTTCTGCTTCCCACTGGTCATCAAGTTTGTGGACTCTTCTTTTTCTCTTGAGAACCATTTCTCCGGGTGTTAAGGGAACAGCTTGTGCATTTTTGTTGTACTTGTTTTTCTCTAATTTGATTTAGACTTTTCTCCACGCACTCTTGTAATTTCTTGTACTGTTCTTTGCGGTTAGAATCCCAATCAGCATCAGGTGAACTCGTTTCAGGTATGACAATTCCCATCTCAAGATAAACTGGTAATTTTCCAGTTCTTGCTCTCATTAGATACGCTGGCATGCAATTGGTGGAACTTACAGGAATGTTGTTGTACATGTCCACTAAGTCTGGTAACTTTTCTGGCCACATGTTTCTTTCTTCCAAGGGCAAGGTCTTCAACAGGTCTATGCTAGCTGATTCATTTTCTCGCACATGTCACTGGTCTGAGGGTGGTACAGTGTGGTTCGGATTTTCTTGCACCCATGTAAGTTGAAAACTCCTGGAATACTTCAGCTTCAAATGCAAGACCATGGTATGTCAACACCTGCTCTGGATGTCCGTGTGGTCAACAGAAGTAGGCTTGAAAGGTTATCACTACAGTTTTCGCTGTTAAGTCTTTTACCAGGAATAGTGGTCCACTATCGTGAGGGCATATGTATAGCCTGATCTGCTGGGTGTCAGTTTTTCATGATCCAAGGCTACGAGTTCTAGAGGATGTTTGGTGATGATTGGCTGCAGTGGAGCTCTTTGACTGTCACAATCCTTCCTTCTTAAGTTGCAGGGAGCACAGTTTCTGCACCATCTCTCTATGGTGCTCCTCATGCCAACCCAATAGAATCTCTCGTGTAACAGTATCTCGGGTTTCTTCCATCAGAAGTGTCCTGCTACATTGTGGTATGCTTCCAACACCATCTGGACATCTCTTTTCGGTACCACTATCTGCCACACCATTTCGTGGGTTATAGGATTGATGAAACGTCTACATAGCTTACCCTGATGGATGAACAACCTGCTCTTCTCTTTCCACAGGTGTTGTGCCTCAGGTGGAGCATCTGGGCTAAGACGTGAGTCTAGTTGGGTTATTAGCTCTCTCACTAAGCTAACAGCCAGGTCACTGTCTTGCGTTTCCTTTCATCCATGGTGAGGTACAGGGTTCAGTGTGGTTTCTTGACGTCTTGTACAAGTTTGCTGACACTGAGATGTACTATGGCGATGAAAGGCTGGTAGCACTATTTTTTCTAGCTCATCCGTGTCTTCCCCCGCATCTGGTAAGTGAGGCATCCTTGACAGGGCATCTGCATTGGCGTTCTTACGGCCTATCCAGTACTTGGTGGTGAAGTCGTAGTTTGACAACTGGGCCATCCAGCGCTGCTCTAGCGCACCTAACTTCGCGGAATCCAGGTGAGTGAGAGGATTATTATCCGTGAAGACAGTGAACTTTGCAGCCACCAGGTAGTGCTTGAACCGTTCGATGATAGCCCAGACCAGGGCCAGGTATTCCAGCTTGAATGAGCTGTAGTTCTCTGGGTTCCTCTTGGTAGGATGGAGCTTCCTACTGGAATAGGCAATCACACGTTCTTTGCCCTTTGGCACCTGTGACAAGATAGCTTCCGATCCCAACGAACGGTAAATTGTAGTCAGGATAAGCCAGGATTTCTTCACCAGTCAGGGCCCACTTCATCTGCCTGAAGGAGTTTTCTTCTTTCTCACTCCATTCAAATGGAGGACCTGAGGTCTTGCTCTTCTTGGTCTGGCCTACCTGGTGATCTTGCAAAGGCGCTGCTATCTTCGTGTAGCCCTTTATGAACCTCCTGTAGTATCCTACCAGCCCCAAGAACTAACGTACCTCTCTGACGATTGTTGGTCTTGGTCAGTCCTTAATGACGGTGATCTTTTCTGGGTCTGGTGCCACTCCTTCTGCGCTGACCACATGCCCGAGATACTGAACCTTCACTTTCAGCAAATGGCACTTTGATGGCTGCAGCTTCGTCCCGAACTTTGACAATGCTTCAAATACCTCAGCCAGGTGTTTCAGATGTTCTTCATAGGTTTTTGAATACACTATGACATCATCCAGGTAGAGTTGCACGGTTTCAAAGTTTCGGTGTCCCAGACAACACTCCATCAGCCTTTGGAATGTTCCAGGTGCATTGCAGAGTCCGAATGGCATGCTGTTGAACTCACACAGGCCCATTGGTGTTGTGAACGCGATCTTCTGCCGGTCTTCTTCTGCCACAGAGACCTGCTATTACCCACTAGTAACATCCAAGGTGGAAAAGTAATTAGCAGCTTTCAGTGCAGCAAGTGACTCTTTTATGCGGGGTAATGGGTAAGCATCTTTATGTGTTGTGCGATTTATTTGTCTGTAATCAACACACATCCTCATGGTGCCATCTTTCTTCTTAACTAGGACCAGTGGAGCTGCCCAGGGGCTTCAACTATCTCTAATAAACCCAGCCTCCTTCATGTCCTGTAACATCTTTTTGGCATGCTGATAGTGAGCTGGTGGTACAGGTCTATATCGCTCTTTAATGGGTGGATGGTTTCCCGTGGGTATGTGATGGTGTACCCCTTTTATCCTCCCAAAATCTAGTGGATGCTTACTAAAGACCCGTTCATACTCCTGTACTGCCCAACAGACTCAGTGTTTTTGGTGAGAAGGAGTGGAATCAATGCCTTCATGCTGCTCCTGACACCAGTCCTCCAGTTGTCCCTTGGAACTGATGTCCTCTGTTGGATTTGATGGGGTCAAGGTTTCCACTGCCTGGATTGAGTTGTTGCTGATAGTAAACAGCTTGACAACGGTAGCATATCTGGACAGTTTGACCTCCTCATCTCCCCAGGTTAACACTTGTACGGGCACCCTCCCCTTGCGTACATCACCCATTCCCCTGGCTGTCAGGACTGTAGGCCTACTCTCTGAATACACGGGCTCAACCACTGCCTGGTAATCCTGCCCTCTGAGGCCTATTGCTGCTCGACACCATATCATCATTTCACTTCTCGGGGGTAACACAATAGGGACTGGGACTGTCACCCGTACACTGCCAATTTCCCCACTGGACTGGTTTACCTGTTGTCTTTGCAGGAGGGCTCTGATCTCCTTCTGTAGAACCCTCTGCTGTCCTATGTTGGCAGTTTCAGCAATCTGTTGGAGTAAAAACAGCACTTCACCTAGACAATTTTCAATTACATTAGTGCCTAGTATCATCTGCGAATTTCTTTCATTAGGATTTCAATCACAATTAGGGTGTCTTTACACACTCAGATATCTGAAACGATATTGTTTAAACGTCACGCTTTTGACATCGTTCAAACGATATAGTTTTTGCATCGTTGCGTATAAATGCAGGATATCTGAAGGAAAAATCGTTGGATCGGACATCTCAAAAGTGTGCTCAGGACCTCACTTTTATCGTTCGTCGTCCAATTAACGCGCCAGCAAAGTGCAGCATCGTTCAGTGTGACACCAAGATGAATGATATCATTCTGAATTCTCCTATTCCTGCCACTTTATCCAATCGTTCACTAAGTTGTAATGAACGATGCTGGCGCGTTGCCAAATTACACATCGTTAACGATATCCTTGCGTTTAACAATGCACTAACGATGTCGAAACGATCGCAGTCACATGACATTCCAAATTATATCGTTTCAGATATCTGAACGTAGTAAAGCCACCCTAAGTCCATGGCCCTTTAGATCCACCCTCCCCACTTTTACTGTTACCTCCCTAAACCCTAATTTGTTTACTGGTAATCCTTTTACTGCATAAATAGTGAGGTCCGGATCTGGATAGGTGAGCTCAGTATCAGCCCAAAACCTCTTATAAAGGATATGTGGTATTGTTGTCACCTGCGAGCCGGTGTCCAATAATGCAGATTTGGGAATACCATCCAGCATGATAGACAGGTTTGACCATCCTCCCACATATCTATCACGCCAGTCAGACAGGCTTGGTCGTCTTATTTCTGGGGGTTGGCCCTAGGCCCCAGGGGTTGCTGGTTTAAAGTACATGACCTGGCAAGGCGGCAGATGGGTTGTCCAGATGAGTCGTAGTGGTTGTTGATCCTTCCTCGAAGCGATGGGGTCTTCCTTTCTCACATCCACGGGACTTCCTTGGGGCTGTCGGCTAGCTGGATCTTTCCTGATGACTTGGGCTCTGGGTTGAGCTGCATGGCCTTTAAGATCATGGCCACATCTTTACTTAGCTGTTGCACCTAGGAGCGGAGGTCATCAGAAGCATCAGGTATCACAGCCTGTCCATTAGCCTCTGCTGCGGTCAAAGAAGAGGGCACTACTTTCAGAGGGGAGGTGCTGACTTGCCACGACTGGGGTGTAGGGTCTGCGGTTGAGGGGGTTGCATCGCCTTTATGGCCTGTTCTTTTAAGACAACAAAGTCTGCATCCGGGTGTTCTGGGGCCCACCAGCGCAGTTGTTTACGATCACTGGATGATTGCAACCCATGAATGAACTGTTCAATCAGCATTTTGTTCTCCTCCCGCACACTGGCAGGGTCTACCTGTTTTAGGGTCCGCAGCATCTCCTGGAAGCATAAGGCATAGTCTCTGATACGGTCCTGCGGCCTTTGTTTACAATGGTAGAACCTCAGTCTCAGTTCAGCCTCAGAGCGGTTCTCAAAAGCAATTTTCAGATTATCAAAGATTTTAGCTGCTGATTCTCGATCTGCATCTGACCAGGACTCAACAACAAGTTCTGCTGCACCTGTTAACTGTCCCATTACGACAGATGCTCTTTGCTTGCCAGTCATCACATACATGTCCAGTACATTACAAATATTTTTCCTGAACCCTGCCAGGGTTTCTGGTTTGCCATCGTACTGCCGTAACCACGCCGCTTCCGGGACATACGGCAGGGAGATCGGCATGATCGGGGCCTCAGCTCTAGGTGCTGCGGCTTCTCCGCCGGCTGAGATCCCGGCTGGTGTTTCGTTGAGGGCAAGATTTGGTTTAGGGACCATTGCATCGGCTTCCCCCTGTGCTTCCATTCTCACTCCCCACTTGTTAACTTTAGCCAGTCTCTTACAATGGAAGAAAGCAATCGGCGGCTCCTCAGGCAGGGAATAGAGCGCTTCAGGTATTTACGGATTGTGCCACTGCGCTTAGTCAGTTCTCAGCAGAGTGCGGGGCAGAGCCTATCTGTGCATCCTTTCAGCAGTTACGCCCCTCTTCTTCCCGCTCTCTGTGTGGCGCAGTAATGACAGCCTAGTTTAACTGTTCAATAAAGTCAATACACGGCATACTCCATTTTTACCGTGCACGGGATCCTGTTTGTGGAGCCAAAAGCTGACCCGCCCCAGAGCCGTGGGGTACCCAGTTTCGGGCTTTGATTTACTGGGGATGTCACGGGTGGCCTGTGCCCAGTCCCGTGGCCCTGGTGTTCGCTAAAAAAGGGGTTAAAATAAAATAAAAAGAGTTCATAACGCCACCCATGGTTCCCAGTAATAACACCGGTGCTGCTTGCAGACCTTTGGGGTGATGACGATGCAGCAAGAGGACTATGCTTCCCGTAGATGGAGCGGGGTCCCCGGGGCAGTTGTGCAGAATAGGGATTTTTTACACAGGGAGGCAGCTCTCCACACAGCCTTGACTCTTGTTCTGGAGGGAAAGCGGCTCATCAGGTTGAGACACTGCAGTATAGTCTATGAAGGGAGCAGGATCAGGGGCTGTAATAACAGACACACACATACACTGAGGCTTTGTTTCCGTACCTTTTACTGATGATGTTGCAAGGTTACATCCAGGGTACAGCCCAGGTGGTTGGGTGGCACTTCAAGATTTCCCCACCCAATGAGCTGTGAGGCCTCCTTGTTGCTGTGTGTGGGTGCTCTTGTCGCACCCGCTAGGGACCGGGGTACTCGGGTCGGTCTGTGCTGTCCTCGGGGGTGGCCACTGTGGCGTGGCCTGGCTCCGTGGCCCCAGGTGCAGCAAAGAAAAAGGGGTTTTGGGAAAAAGTTAATAAAGTGTATGAGGTGTAATTCGTGATGCCACCCGTGGGTCGTGGCCAATGTGGCCACCGCTGCCGTGGAATCTGCCAGGTACAATGGTAGTGGCGGCAGCCGGGATGGTGAGCCATCCATGTGTGAGGCTGGGTCCCCGGGCAGAGGGGGATGTCCTGCACGCCCGAGATGCTGTATTTCCCCTCTTCACGCAGCTCCTCCAACCAGCGCGCACAGGCAGCAGGAGTATGGCTCCGCCGGTGAGCCGCTGTAATTATTGTCCCAGTAAAGCAAACACACAGTCCTCTGGGTTGGTTCGAGATTTTACTTCCAACACTCACAGTTACAGTTCACAGCTTCCTAGCACTTTACCGTGTACCGGGTCCTCTTAGCAGTCACGGGCTCGGGTTATTACTGCAGCGGGAACTGTTCCTCTACGTCATTCCCCTCAGTGTACCTTTAGGGCCTTTCTGTTCTCTCTCCCTCGCATACGGGTTCGGTCTGGCCATCACGGGCTCTATGGTGTGTCATTCCTTAGTCAAGGGCACCAGCCCTAGTCCGATGGCTTTGTCCAACTCCATAGCGGTAGTTGGGTCGCGGGTCATGGAGCTCCCGCACCCCGCCGGGATGCCCTGTGGTTAGGGGCCTAAAGTGGTCTCGGCCACATCTGCAGAGCCCGCACTCTGGTTCTCTGGGTCAGCCACCAGTGAACTGCGTCTCGATCACCTGGCTCCCTCAGTCTCTCACCGGTTTCAGCTTGGGCTCCCTTACCGGCCATTAGTGGTGCAGGCCAACGGCCCCGTTGTCTTTTTGGTCTGTGTAGTCAGTACTCTGCTGAAGGGTGTCTCGGCTTGGGGTTACTTCCTTCTTCTCCACCCTTCAGGGAAAATCTGCCTCCAACGTGGTGTTCCAGTGTTTTACTACTGTTCCTCCACCTACTTGTCCGGGTTCTCTCTACTTCCCACCCACTTGTGCTACTCCCGCCACCCCTTGCCTGACATAGAGTAACTTGCCTAAGGGTCAAGATGTGTATGTGTGGATATTATGTTGAATTGACCGTCTTACCTGTCCCGCTGCAGTATGGCCTGCAGACCGCCTGGTCGCAGGTGCACTACACTCTAGTCCTGGCCTGTCTGAAACCTGGCCCTGACCTCTCCTGTGTCCCTCACTAGTATTGCAGGCGATGAGAACCTTCTGCAGGGCACCGCTAACTCCTCTGCGGTCCTTGGTTCTGTTGGTGGCTGTGCTACAAGTGTTCCTCTGCCAGGAGACTGAAGTCTCCCTGGTCCTCTGGTCTTTTCTGCTGGGCTATCTGGACCCTTGTAGACTCGGACTCCGGTGTCCGGGTTGCTTCTACTGTTTCTCTGGGGTGAACTGGGATGGTTCCTCTGCCCCCTCTCCGTCTCGCCTTGCCTCCGACCCTCACTCTTGGGTCCCTCACACTGGCTAGGCTTCCCTCTGGCACGAGCCTGGCACAGCTCCGTTCACCAGGACGTCTTCACAGTCTTCCCCGGAACTGCACTGCCTAACTGCTCCCCCAGGCCTGAATTTATAAGGGACCTTGCCTGAAGTCGGCAAGTAGAGCTCCCTCTTCAGGTCTAGGGTGGAAAGTGTTGCATGTGTAACTTTACCTGATATGGAAATCCCTCCCTGCACCAGGTATTCCTGTGGCAAACGAACCGAATCGTGCCACACTTACTTGTCAACTCAGCCTTTTCCGGTGAACATATTTTTGACCCACGTGCTGTTTGTATGGAAATCGGATCACGCAGGTACTTAGGCTACTTTCACATCAGAGCTAGGCTAGGGTCACACTTGCGTCAGCCCTTACGGCTGACGCAAGCGCAAAAAACTTAGAATAATTTCCTGAGACACAGCCTGAACACAGCCTGATTAGCGGGAGAACGCGGCTCCTCGCAACCCGCTGTGTTCCCTGGATACCAGCTACACAGCGGGCTGTGGGGAGTGCGACTGGCCACACGCGGGCACATCCGGTATAGCATCCGGTATTGGGCGTTTATGCAGGGTTATATTAGTGCCCGCCCACATACTATATATATTGACAGTGTTCTAGTGGCTCCATCATTCTGGACATGTTCAGTAGGAGTGCTGAATCCTTCACTACCGGATGTGGCAAGATCCGTCAAATATAGATCCGGCACCCACTGACTTGCATTGCAGTGTGTACTGTATTACAAAAAACCGCTGCTTGTTGCATTTTAACAAATGCCTAAAGTGCCAGAATTGGCTGGATACGGTAGAAAAAGGGTGCAACCGGAAAACAACGTACATTACCGGATGTCAGTAGGAAATGCATTGGTCAAATGTTGCCGGAAATGGTTATTTATTTATTTATTTATTTATTTTTAAAAAAAAGGCAGAATTCTAACTGATTTAAAAAATGCAGATGTGAAAATAGCCTAATTAGTAGTTTGTTCCAATGCACGTGGACCAGATAAGTGCATGTCTACACATCACATATCACGGCTAGAACATATGCTCAATATAGTCCATAGGGCTTTTCATACGCCCGAGTTTTTTCATGGACCAACTTCCCCCACCCAAAAAAAAATAAAGATACATTTTTGTGTTTTAAGTCAGAGATCAAACTACGGTAATCATAAAGAACTCAGACAGCACTGGTTGACTGAGATCAGACGAGAGTTATCCGTAATGGTACCTTTACACGCCGCCACAACAGGATGGGTACAACCCGCTACAGGCTACAAATGTAGCTTGTCGAGCCAATATTGCCCGTAGTAGCGGCGTCTGAAGACGGGACGACACAGCCGGCTACAGATACCTCTGTATCCGTGCACTGCCCATAAACATATGGCAACATCGCCGATTGTAGCGAGCTGTATCGGCGTGTAAAGAAGCTACAGAAGGGAACTCTGGACACCCGGCGATGTAGCTGCAATGTGGCTAAGGCGTCACCCATGCTGCGTGATACCGCGCCCCTTCAGCGATCATTGGTGGAAGATGCTGCGTTACGATTGGCCCTTGCCTCACAGCCCTCCATCTTGGATGAGCTGTCCCTTCAGCACTACACATACGCGCCGTATGCACGATCAGATAGTAGTACAATTACGCGGACACACACTTGAACGTAAAATCATAAATGGCCCATGATCTACATACAGTGTGCACATCCTATCAACATGAAAACGAATAATGCGGGACACAGCGCACAAGTGTGTGTTACGTACCGCTCTGGCTTATTGCACAGCAGCTGCCGTAGAAGTGTTCCGGGTCTGGCAGTGCGCGCAGCGCGCACACAGATGCACACAATCCCATACCACATCGGAGGAGATTACCCAGTAGACAGATCAGAGCCGTGTTGTACGGACTGCACTGTGGGTCTTCTGCAGTAGGGGCCGCATAAGTGTGTCGGCCGAGTCACTGCGTGTTGGGCTACTTATAAAGGTGCGTCACCCCCACAGCGGTCGTAATGACGTCATGACGTTGGTTTCATTTTCACTCTGCCTGCAAGGTGCCAGCCCCGCCTCTGCACACACCATAGCAGTCATGGCAGCCGTGCACCGCGCCGCAACATGGGGGATGGCGGAGCTGATCATCCTCATTGATCATTGTGACCGTCGGGACTATTGGGGCCACCATCACCACCGCCACCCCAGGCTGCGCAATCGGTGCACCGTGCGGCAGATCCAGCGGGCCCTGCTCTGCCAACTGGGGGTACAGAGGACAGTAAAAGCGATCCAAAAAAAGATCGCTGACTTGAAGCACAAGTGCCCAGGTCGCATACTGGACATCCGTGCCAGGATTGCCAGGCTGCGTGGTGAGTAATTGTTGCCCCAAAACACACACCGCCACATGTGCATGTCCCACAATACACAAAAAATGATGGAAACATATGACAAGGGACAGTGTGGCCTACACAATCAAACACATCTTCACAGTGTTGTGCTCATCCAGTCAGGCCTAAAAATGTCTCACACGCACAGTCCATGCATACAACATGAGTGTATGCATCCAGCATCACCTGGTTGATGCTAAGTAAGGCTGGGGTCACACACACAGATATCTGCCCACATATTGTTTGCACATCTCTGTTTGCAGTCAAATCATGGTCACATGTTGACATTTGGAGAGAGCCTCAAAATGGAACAATGTGTCCATGCTTTCACTGCAACCAGAGATCTGTCAACAATATCTGGCCACATATCTGTGTGTGTGTGACCCCAGCCATAGCCGTCAAATACATACCCACACAAGCTCTTTGTAGGACAACAATGTGTAGGCATGATCTTATTACGTCTTTTATGTTCAAATTTCAAACTAGATGCTGAATCCTCATCAGAAGAAGGGACCCATGCCCCACCCCCAGGTGGCCCATCAAGAACCCCACCACATCAGCCTCAAGTGGCACCCTTGTCCCCAGGGTCAACACCTTCCCCCGGGCCTCAGGAGCCAGACGTCCCGTCACCCACCGGGACAGAGGACGTGGAGGACCAGTCCGCACCTGGCAGCCCGCTGGAGTGTGACCAGCTGTCCCCATCTGCCTGGCTGCTGGAGGAACACATCAACTCCCCACAGGAGGGCGAGGAGCAGCAAGTACCTGGCGGCCCAGAGGAGTCTTTGCCCCGTAGCCCAGGACCACTGTTACCCCTGAACCACATAATGTGGCCACGGAGCCCCAGCCCGGGAGTAACACCACCTCCCACTGTCTCCAGCTCAGTGGCGAGTCCTGGGGTGACCATGTCCCCACACAGTGACTATGGTGGTAAGTGTGTTATGTTGCCACAGACACCCTGCACACTGTTGCTTCAATTTCATCTGGGGCCAAACAATTTATGTAAACAAAGTAAACCATGTTGGTTCTCCCTTTTTCCAGATGGTGAACGTGCGGGCTCATATGGATGGAGCTTGACCCCATCTCCCTCCCCGTCTGATGGTGAACTGGATTTGGAGGAACAGGGTAAGTGGATGGTTGCGGCCAGTCATGACTAACCATCAGCAGTGACGAGTGTGTACTAAAGTTTGTGTTTACTCCCAATACAGGTGCCCCTACCATGGAGGAATTCATCCAGGCCCATCAGGCATTTGTGGCCCGTTTGACCACGGCTCTACAGCGTGGCCTGCAGGACCTTGGCCGCCTGGCTCAAATGCTGGCGGACCTACACCCACACCATGGTTCACACCCATGAATTTGAGGGATGCATTGTATCCTGGCCAAACATGGCCCCACAAACAGTTGTCCTTGTTGGACCCTAAAATTTTCACACGTTGGCTTGTTGCCTTGCAAAAGTGAAAATATTGGTTTTTATTTTTTTTTGCCCCCGTTGGGCTCTTTTCTTATAGTGTCCCACATTGGGACCATCACAAGTGTGGACTGGCTAGCCCCATCTGGCCTACAATCCCTATACTGTTCCACATTGGGACCATCACAAGTGTGGACTGGCTAGCCCCATCTGGCCTACAATCCCTATACTGTCCCACATTGGGACCATCACAAGTGTGGACTGGCTAGCCCCATCTGGCCTACAATCCCTATACTGTCCCACATTGGGACCATCACAAGTGTGGACTGGCTAGCCCCATCTGGCCTACAATCCCTATACTGTCCCACATTGGGACCATCACAAGTGTGGACTGGCTAGCCCCATCTGGCCTACAATCCCTATACTGTCCCACATTGGGACCATCACAAGTGTGGACTGGCTAGCCCCATCTGGCCTAAGCCTTCCTTGTATGATGGCAAATGTCTGTGACACATGTATGTTTACAATAAAATGCTGTTCTAACTTTGTTATACGCTCCTTCATGTCACCTTACTAATATTTGGTGACCAAACCTCACCATAACCTAACTATGTGAGGCACATCACAACATCCCTTTGTGAATGTGCTAAGACATTCCAAATGAACCGATGGTGATCCTGCTGAGCGAGCACTGGCCCATATTGTGTGGCTTGGGGAAACCTATTATTGGCCACAATTACATTCACCCCCAAAAACCCACACAATCCTTATTCTGAAATGAATACACAATTGTGTTAATAAATAAAATTTATTCCAGCCTGGAATTTAAAATAAATTACAAATAATAGAATTTTAGTGGAAAAAATTTTTTAAAAAAAACCACTAATTTTGGCCAAAAATCAATCAACAAAATATACATATAAAACGCAATTCCTGAAATTATAAAGTCCAGACTGCCAATTCTGTGCATTGGCTACTAGTGTCCAAATTACTCCTCTTCTGTCGGCTCTGACAATGCCGCATCCCCCCTCCTCTGAGGGCAGCCCCGACCTGCCCCAGAACGTCTGGTTGAACGACGATGTGTTGAGGGGGGATGGGGTGACTGTGGCGGGGCCGGTCTTCTCACGGGCCGAGATGGGGCAGCTGGTGAAAGGGGCCACAAGGTGTGTTGCATGGGGGAGGGGACGTGGCAGCCCCATTGAAGGGCCCCATCATCGGCAGCATCAGCGGCATTGTGGAACACCCTCAGAAGGATCTTCTTCTGGAGCGGCTCCATCCCTCGCATTCTGTTGCTCATGTAGAGGGCGTCGGGGTCCATGTGGGTCCGTTGTTCATCCAACAACACGCGTCGGGCCCAGGTCGCCAGCTCCGTCTCAGGTGGTGCAGGACGTCGGCGGCGACGGATCCCGGAGCTGGGACCTGGGCCTGGACCCACATCACTCGCCGCGCCCTCCTGCTCAGCCCCAGATGTCATGGGCTGAGCATCATCAGCAACAGAATCCTCGGCAATGGAGCCGTCCTCTTCTGGGGCCTGTGGGTGGGGACAAAATAAAAAAAAAATCCATTAGTGGAGGCTATATCAACTGTATACATTCACAACAGGACTCTATATACCACTCCCACACACACCAAGCCCAACTACCAGAATGCAAAATGAGGAATAACACAGTAAAGCAAATAAGGTTCAAGACCCCAACACCAGTGGTTCTCCTGTACACTCACCTCGACCATTCCAGGAGCTCAGCTAAATACATAATTAGTTGTTTGTCACGTAGCCGTAATCCAATATTAGGACATGTCACCACAACACCTTGATACTGGGGGCTGTGCTGGCCAATGACACATATTGGGCACCTTCCCATTAGGACTCCTTTATGGTGAGAATCCACCCCTCACTCAATTACCTTTAACCCACTGGCAACAAAGCCAACACACATGTGAGACAGCACCATTTACTACATGGTACTATGTGGCTGTTTGAGAACAAACCACCTGCTATCTTGAAACCCTTAAATAACTAACCTAAACATACCAAGATGTTGTGGAAGAAGCAACATTGCAATACGGCTGGAAGCATAGAATAGAAAAGTCTGGTAAGTCATGGAAGGAGGGCAGATAGATTGACACCCCAAGGTGTGCCGCAGCAAGGAGGTAAATATGGCAACACATTTGGTGTGAAGGATTTATCGAAGCACACATGTGATGGAAACATTGTGGCCCACCACTGTCACACAATTACCCACCTCCTGTGGCGCAGGTGGTGATGCAGCCGGGCCTACATGGGACGCAGCAACGGGGCAGTTGGTGGTCGTTCGATGCGGGCGAACCTCGCCCAGGATGAAGGTGAACAGGGGATAGTACCATAGGGTAGGTGATGGTACCTCCTCTGCTCCAGCCCCTGAGCGACGACGCTGGTACAGAATGTGAGCCCGCATGAACGCCGACCTCATGTTTTTGATCTTAAGTGCCACCATAGGCTGGTCCCACGTCTTGCCTACCCTTGGCTCCAAGCGATTTGCCAGAGCCACAAGACTCCTGTAGGCCTCGGCCCTCGCTGCCCGATTTTTATATTCGGGCAGCGAGCTGCGCCACAAACATTCGTGCCGCTGATACTCCGTGAGAAGCTGGGATTCCAATTCCACAGTACCCCTCGGCATCTGCTGATGAAAAATTAAAACAAAAAGAACACAGTCACAACACAAGGCATACCGACATTTCAAAACTTGCCACAATCATACACATAATCATTACCTTTCTACAGTGATCATCTATGCAGCTATTTTGTGGAGTGAAACTGGCCATGAGTGTGCCATTTTCTCAATCTCAGACCGCTACTAACTCAAACACATGTATGCTGCCAATATCAAGCCCCGGATATCGGTGTCCACCTACAGATGTTTCAAACATGATTTCTGTCCCCAATGTACCTATTGCAACACACCTTGACACGGTGTGTGCGTACATACCTGTAGAGGGCAACATGTGACCTAACACGTTGTGTGCTAACTAGTACCTGGCCAGTGGCCACAATGGTAAGGGGTCACTATATCAGAAAGGCGGGCTGGCTGTGTGCCAACACTGCACATACTACATGTAATGTGCACCCAGATGATCATGTAGGTGTTCCTCCAGACGTGGAAGTCCCATTTTACCACATGTACCCAACATCCCTGGAATGTCCGCCACAATTCTACCACCCCTGAAATGTTGATGTGAAGTACCAGCCAAAGATATAACACCGTGCTCTTTTACCATTGCCAAAAAGCAGAAGGTGCAATACATACTTACACTATATAAGTAGAGGCACTACCTGGCTACTGGGCGACACAGAATAAGGTTCACATATTTAATATTACGTGTTCAATATTTGCATGCCGCTTCAAACATGGCCATACACACATCGCCTAAGCTGCCTGTGCCAGAACCAGCTGCGTTCATTACATTTTCTTACAAACCGCTAAAGAGGCTTACCGTCAGAGCAACAGAAGTCAAACAGGACACTAGTAGCTCAATGCACATCGACGTCTGGACACGGAGCAGTGGCCATTGACCTGCCTTTATAGTCCGGGACACCAATCACAGCGGACACAATAATGCACATCCTGAAGGGGCACCTGGGTGCGGATTTGCCTTCCGCTAATTGGTGGAGATCGCTGAATCGTGATAGGTTGGCGGCCCTTTAAAAGTTGCCCATCCCGCCAAACATTACGCTTGCTGGCCAGACCCATTAGGTAAGTTTTTGTGGACACACATGGAATTGGCGCAGGGTGGGGTGCATATGTTGATGTTCTTGGAGAGCGCCGGAGACTGGTGTAGCGGCCGATATAGGGGTTTGTATTTTTGGGGACGACATATAGTGTAGTGTGTGGGTTAGGATACGGCATTTTGTGTGGGCCTTGACACTTTTGTTGAGATACATTGCTGTGTTTGTTTGCAGACAACATACAGGAGAATGGATGCATGACTGTAGACGGAACTGTGTCACTCATGTCGACTGGATCGATTTCTGCATACTGGTTGTGGCCAATGGAGACTGTGTTCAACGGGAATGGGATGACACAGGGCTTTGAGGTGTTGGGCGCCAGACATGGCATACATGTGTATTTAAAATGACACCTTCAAAAACCAATTACACCATGGGTAACCATCCGCAGTCATGTGCAATGTTGTTTGGTTCATGTAGCCTTCCTCAACCTTCCATATCGGGGTACGTCACATTCGTTATTCTTCTCATTTTTACTGTAATCAATTGACATTATGGGCTGTGTAATGGATTATGGGACCTGTTTGACCAACATTATTGGTGACACATGTCCCTTTCTAACTCACCTAGGTGCAGATGTGTGAATTTTGGGAGCTCCCATTGACGTTGATGTAGAGGAGGCCACTCTCAATCGCCGTGTGCCATGTTGTTTGGGGTGACTACTGGGTGTTTGCCGTCCTTGCTTCAGGGTTGTGTTTTGGGCCCACACAAGAGATCCCATCCTCTTGGCTATAGTGTGTAATGGAAAAGAGGTGTGGGTTGCTGAACCTGCTGACTTGCACACATTTTGGTCTATGTACTCATGTTGTGCTTTCACATCTACAGGTGCTGATATTGAGGATGCAGAATATCCATGACCGCAATGTTATCGTGGCTCTTGCGTTGGTGGAAGAGCAAATGTGGTATCAGGATCGGTATGAAAGGTTGATGAGGCGCAGACAGCGGCGGATGTGGACCCGTGATTGGCTTCTGAGGCGGGAAACCCGGGGCCACATGCAGCTGTTGCGGGAGCTGGAGCTTAACTGTCCTGATGATTACTGAAACTATCTCCGTATGCCCGAGGACTGTTTCACCTTCCTATTGGAGCGTGTTGGGCCAATGATAGCGCGTCAGGACACTATAATGCGCCCATCAGTATCAGCTGCTGAGCGGTTGGCGATCACTTTGCGGTTCCTGGCTACAGGGCAGTCCATGACATCCCTCACATACGTGTCACGTGTCTCCCTGCCCCTGCTGAGCCGCCTGATCCCTGAAACGTGTTGGGCCATCTGGAGAGCTCTGCAGCCAGCCTACATGAAAATGCCATTAACCGCTGCAGAATGGCTGGAAGTGGCCCAAGGGTTTGAAACCCGGTGGAACTTCCCCAACTGTGGCGGGGCATTGGATGGTAAGCACGTGAGGATTACCAAACCTGCCCACTCTGGCTCTTTGTATTACAAGTACAAAGGGTATTGTAGTATAATCCTCATGGCTGTAGTAGATGCCAACTATGAGTTCCTCTACGTGGATGTTGGAATGCCTGGTCGCAACTCAGATGGGGGGGTGTTTGCCCTAAGCTCCTTGGCAACACTACTAGGGAATGGTGGGCTAAACTTACCCTCAAATGAGCACACGACCGAACATCTCAACTTTGCGTTTGTGGCGGATGAAGCATTCCCACTTCAGGAACACCTACTGCGGCCATATCCCCAGAGGGCCCTTACTTCTGCGAGACGCATTTTCAACTACCGGCTATCCCGGGCCCGCCGAGTAGTTGAAAATGCGTTTGGGATAATGGCCAATAGATTCCGGATTTTTCATACACCTATACATATGAAACCGGAGTCTATTGACGCGGTAGTGGTGGCCTGCTGTGTGCTACATAACTTCCTGCGTCGTAGGGATAGGGCATCATACACGCCAGGAGGTTATGTAGATAATGCAGACGCTACAACAGGGGAGCTCCGTCCAGGGTCTTGGCGTGATGAGGCCCATGTGATTGTGCCACTCCAGCCGCAGAGCCATGGCCGCACTCGGCAGGAGGCCAGGGACAGTAGAGAAGCTTACTGCTCCTACTTCAATGGGTCTGGTGCAGTGAGCTGGCAGGACCAGGCCATATAATGTGGCTGGCTCTGGGAGTTGCTTTTTGTGTTTTCAATGAAGGTGACAGCAGGTTAGCTGCACCCCTTTAATGTTTGGTTGACCTTTTCCATTCTCTTTGTTTTCATTATGTGCATGAGTTTTCATTATGTAGTTATTTAGTTAGTTAGTTTAGGTTATTTTAGTATTTTTCCCATGCACAGTTTGCAATGTGTGGTGATTTGCTTATCCATTGAATTTGCCTGATGAATGTCACCTGCTCTTGAATTCTACAATGTTTTTACTTTATGTATATTTTGTTTGCACAAGACAAGGTCAAGATTCATGCAATATATTAAACCTTTTTCTGTTGGATCCAACATAATCTGTGTGAGCCTGATTACTTGGTGGAGGAGGGCAATGTGATGCAGGGTTGGGTGGGGGCCTGGGATGTCATAGCCACCTATTGGCTGGGATTGTGCACACAATATGTGTGGGTAGCCATGTTTTTCTGAAAGTCTTTTGCCCAACAGTGTTTGTGGCCATTGTGCGTACATGATCCTTTATTTTGTTGTAGGCAGAGGGTCCCCTGCACACAGCACATTGATGCAGGACATATTCTTGTCAGGTGTTTGCTAATACACTGTCACACAGATCTTTGACTTGGTGCCTTGGAAGCTGATCCACTACATTCACATCTGTCAGCACATATATTAAACCCCATTCAGCCTGTATACATACACATACTTCGCCACAGTTGTCACAGATTTTTGACAGAAAACGCACATACTGTCTTTTGTAAGACGCTAATGTGTGGCACACAAACGCACCTCAGTTCAATCTGCACACGCGGCTGTCACAAGCGCTGATCGTGCGTGACACGGCAAACACTTGTACTACGCACACATAGCCCCGGACCGCTACTTTCATACACACGGGATATGTGACTGGCCACCGCTCTAGCGTGACCCATTACCATCGATTTGGATGCATTCGCCAGGCTCCGCCATGTCACAAGCGCTTATTCCGTGCCACACTCCGTTCACTAGTACGGCACGTCTCGGCCATCCGCCCTTTCCGTCGTGCCCAATCACAACTCCGTAGTGTTGGCCAATGGTTGTGGTTTGGGCGCGGCGTACAGGTCTGTGGCACGCCTATTTGTTTTACGTCCTGCCTTTGTTGCTCCCAGATCACTCTGTGGTGGCTGTGTGTAAAGCTGGTACGCTGAGCTACAGACGGCTACTTGCGACACCCGGCGATGTATGTAGCTGTAGATGTAGCGTAGCGTAGCGCACCTTGTGGCGGCGTGTAAAGAGGGTGCGGTTCCCGTTGGTAACCGTTCGGCCGTGCTCGTGCACGTGAAGTTGCCGTTGGTATCCATCCTGTTGTGGCGGCGTGTAAAGGTACCATAAGGGTACCTTTACACGCCGCTACTGGCGGGTGGATACAACCAGCTACATGCTACAAATGTAGCTTGCATCGGCAATGTACCCCGTAGTAGCGGCGTGTGAAGACGGTAGGAGGCACCCGGCAGTAGATGCATCTGTTTCCGAGCACTGCCCTGAAACAGGTGGCTACACAGGCGATTGTAGCGAGCTGTATCGGCGTGTAAAGAAGGAACAGAAGGGTTGTCTCTACACCATGCTATGTACCTGGTATGTAGCTGGGGCGTGACACAGGCTCCGGGTCACCGCGCCCCATCAGCGATCATTGGAGGAAGCTCCTGCATTACGATTGGTAGTCGCTGCATAGGGTGGCATATTTAAGGAGCTGACCAGTCACACTACACAATTGCTCGAGTGTCATGTATTAAACAGCCTCCTGCGATGCCTGCCCAATCATGATGTTCTTGCTTTGTCCTATCAGCGTACGGACATCTCGTAATCCACAATTGTGGCACACCTATGTGTTGTCCCTGCTGCACCAGGTCCGCCCATATTAGCTTGTTGTAGCGGTGTGTAAATGAGGTACGATGAGCTACAGATGGCTACTTGTGGCACCCGGCGGTGTATCCAGAGATAGATGTAACGTAGCGTAGCGCACCTTGTTGCGGCGTGTAAATGTGGTGCGTTTACCATTTGTAACCGTTTGTGCGTGCTCGTGCACGTGAAGTAGCTGGTTGTATCCACCCGCCAGTAGCGGCGTGTAAAGGTACCCAATGTCCTTTTTTTAGATCAAACTTCCAACTTTTACATCAATAATATAAAAAGTATTATAGAACTAATACAGTTCCAGTGATAATTGCAATGAATACTTAAAGCACAGGTGCCAAATGGATCCTGTTGGTATCACCATCAGTTAGGTAACGCACCCATTGAGTTTAATAGGTGAGTCCAAAATGAAAAACAAATGAGACTAGAGCATGATGCAATTTTTTTACATCCAGGCATTCAAAGATGGCGAGTATGTGTAAAAACCCTCATTATGGGGGGATTTCCATTCACTGCTATCCACACCCACACAGTGTCCGCAGCCGAGAATGATCACAGACTCAGGTTTTGGGAATAACACTTGCTTTACTTCAGCAGAACAGGGAAATATAAGGGTAAGTGCACACTTACCGGCGGGTTGGTCGGCGGCGACTGGGCGGAACCCGCCAGGAAGCTCCGGCGCCGTCCACCGGCTTCCTGGCGGGTATGTGCGGCGGGAGCCGGGCGGGTGACGGGCGGGAGCCGGCAGTTGCACAGCGGGTTCTCGGCGGCGATTCTGCAGCGGCTGGAAGCAGCACATGATTCTGCTTGCAGCCGCTGAAGAACCGGCGTTTTATAGAACATGCTCATTCTTTGCTAACCCGCTGGGAAACCTGCGGGTTAGCAACGGATGAGGCTGTGTAAACCGCCGGTGTGTGCACAGCCTTGGTCGGTTTACATTGGTTTTAATGTCAATCCAAACGCCGGTTTGGATTAACATAAATTTAAATAAAACTAATGTAAACAAACCGGCGGTTTACACAGGTAAACCGCCCAAAACCCGGCAAGTGCGCACATAGCCTAACATGGAGTAAGGCTAGGGTCACACCTGCGTTTTTTTTATCCATCCGGATCAGGTTTTGAGCATTAAAAATGCTCAAAACCAGATCCGGATCCGCAGCTCATAGGCTTCCATTGTAAAACCAGATTGCACTATTTGCAATCCGGTTACCGCATCCGGTACTGGATTCAGATCCAGATGCAGTTTTTAAAATTGCAAAAATCTTCATTCCAAAACCGGATGCATTAATGTATTCAGATCCGGAATGAGGATTGCAATTTTACAGATTAAAATGAGTATGAAGGCACAGTCCAATACCGGATTCGGTAATGGATCCGGTTACTGGATTGTGCCTTCCTAGTGTGACCCTAGCCTAAATTCTTCACAGTTCACGTGGGTAGGCCACAGCAAATACAGTTCAGAGTTAGATTTTAACATGAAATTTAGGTTCTGGAGCTTTAGGAACCTGTATTATTTAGAAGTAGTATTTGTAGGTAGTTATAGTAAAGTTCAGTCTTTTGGTGGCTTAAGAGCAGAAGAGTAGATATGTAGTAAGAGGTTTTTACAGACCTGGAATCCTGTGATACTTTCACAGACGGTCACAGCACATGCAGAAATATATATATATATATATATATATATATATATTAAGCAAATAATGGACGGTTATGATGAGGTGGGAGACCCTGAAATTGCTCAACATGTAGGCAATAGGTTCTTCTATACAGTTAATATGCCCTACTGTGAAAGGAGCAGGTGCAAATCCGGACAGCGAGGATCCAGGGAGCCATCTTGGCTGTAGAAATCAGAGGAAGATCCTAGGCATTAGGCCTGGATGTAAATCTTGTGGTGAAGGGAAAGATGAACTTCCAGGAATGAGGCCTAGAAGTGGTGAGAAGACCCCTCGCTTGAGGTCTGCTCTGTGTCATATCTTGTACCAGACTGGGGAATTTCCAGCTCTGTCTAGACTCTAGACACACAAGAGACTGGAGTAGCTTCTCCTACTGAGCCTTGTGTTTGCATCACTGGCCAGTAGGATAACACTCAGTTCTCATGTTAAATCTTTACAATGCAAAGTAAGTTTCACCAGCAGATAGTGCTGTAACAGAACAAATGAAAAGTGCATTTAATAGGACAAATGAAACATACCTAGAATAATACATGGTAGAGAGGTAGCTAAGGAATGAGCTGCAATATAAAAGGGTCACTCATGGTCCTGGGGTACTTAAAGGGAACCTGACCTCTTCAAATGACCCCCGAGCCTGTATTAACCTGTCCCTGCACCATAGTAATCCATTTGTAACCATCCCTTTCTGTCCCTAAACCACTACGTGAAAGTTTATAAAAGTAGTTTATTCACCTCTTATTCTGCAGCTTCTCATTATACGAGAAGCTGCAAAAGGCGAGCTTGTGTGGCTCTCCCCGCCACCGGCGTGGTAATTATGCACGCCCACATGGGCGTGCTATACAGCAGAGACATTGCTTGTCCTGCAAGGGGGTGGTGCAGGCGATATGATGCGATTTTCGTCATATCGCCTGTACCGCCCCCTTGCAGACAAGCAATGTCTCTGTTGTATAGCACGCCCATATGGGCATGCATAATTAACATGACACGCCCTCAGGGCTGTGGGGTACTCGGCTCTCGGGACTCTCGTTTAGTCTGGGAAGTCACGGGCGGCCATCCCGAGGCCGTTGCCCTGGGGGTCAACTGGAAATTTGGTGGGTTTATTTACAAGGGGTTATTTACAAGTCTGTCTTTGTCGTGATGCCACCTGCTGTGTCTGGTGATGCTCACCAGCGCCGCTCCAGTCCTCTGGTGGTCGATGGTATGGCGGCTTAGATGGTATCGTCCCCGCAGGCAGGATGGGACCACCGGGGCAGGATTACTGTAATAAAACAGTTTAGGTTGGAAGAATGCAGCAGAGTCAAAGCTTCACTTCACCGGGTTACTTTACTTGAACTCCTTCTCTCAGCTTACAGTTCAACAGTTCAATCGTTGGTATTCTGGCAAATGCTTTAGGCTGCAATTAGGATTCTGGCTTAAGATGGAACCCTGCTTCATGTTCCTTTCTTTTTCCTTCTATTCTGTTCCCTTGTGAAGCCTGATCTCCTGTAGATAATCTGGCCTCCTGTTGCTTCTACTTTCTTCGCCTCCCTTGTACCCGCCGGGTCAACCTTCTGTCTGGACTGCTACTCCTTGCTAGTCCTGGCTTCCCTCTCATAGGATCTGTGGGAGTCAGGGCTGTATTTGTAATATCCCTGTTGTACGGATTTTCTATGAGTCTTAAAGAACTCACAGGTGCGGGATCCGGTACCCGGTTTCTTGCCTTTCGGGGCAAACTCTACTGTTACTCAATTCCCCTTTCTAGAGTAAACTCTGCTTCTGAGTTGTTCCTCTCTTTCTTTCTTCTTTCTTTGGGATCTGTTCCTCTTGGACCTTTCAGCCAAGATGGCCACTCTGTCTCCCTCAGGCTGTCTGCCTGGTTCCCTCTGCACTCCTCCCTCCGACTCCTCTCTCTGACTCCTCTCTCCAACTACCTCCCTCCGACTGCCTAACTGGTTCCCCCTAGAGGCCACTATATCCTCCCAGGGTTCCCTCCCACCTACTATCTTAGTGTGTGGGTGTCAGCTCTAAGGCTCCATCTTGTGACCATTGTCCCAAATGCAGTGGAGTACTACACCGCTTTTCTGGGTGCAGTACCCCTTCTCTGGCATCTACGTAGTGGGGCGCCTCAAACACGCCGCCAGCAGGGGGAGCCACACAAGCCCACCTTTTGCGGCTTCTCATATAATGAGAAGCTGCAGAATAACAGGTGAATAAACTACTTTTATAAACTTTCACATAGTGGTTTAGGGACAGAAAGGGATGGTTACAAATGGATTACTATGGTGCAGGGACAGGTTAAAACAGGCTGGGGGTCGTTTATAGAGGTCAGGTTCCCTTTAAAGGGACAGACATCATCTGGACTGGGTCACTACATATGCCTGTAAGCAATGCTTCTAGTGGAGCATACGTCAATGGTATAGCTTAGTATGGAAAATATCATAATTTGTGTAAAATAGGAGACATATGTAGGCTATAGCAGAGGTCCCCAACTCCAGGCCTCAAGGCCTGCCAACAGTGCAGGTTTTCAGGATTTCCTTAGCATTGCACAGGTGCTAATGTGATCATCTGCACAGGTAATGAATGATTCCAACCCCTGTGCAATACTAAGGAGATCCTGAAAACCTGCACTGTTGGTGGGCCTTAAGGCCTGGAGTTGGGGACCTCTGGGCTATAGTATGAGAATATATTGAAATAAGCAACTAATTATGACTGCAAAATATTCACCCTCATCTGAGTCGTGATCTTGGTTTGGATACCCCGTCACGCTCATACGTTGGGGGGAATGGCCATTTTTCTTTGCAGCGCTAGTGAGCTCAGCGGCTCAGGCTGTCATCTCCGGAAGGGGTGCTGAGGCACTGAGCTCAATGATTGGCTGCAGCGCTGTCAACGTGATGTCAGTGCCACAGACAAAAACAGACATTGGAGGGTGAGTAAACCACAGTTTTTAAATAATGAATTTACTTCTGCACCAAATTGACAAGGTAAAAAAAGCAACATGTGCACAAAACATAAGGACTCTCATTGACTTTCTTGGCATCAGGCTTTGTTCACAGTTTTGTGACAAAAACACATAAAAAAAGCAATGAGAATGCAACGTGTGCACAGGGGCTTATACAGTATTCACTCTTGCTGATATCCATTACAGGTGTGTATTTGTTATCGGGCTCCTCATTCAATAAGAGGGTTAATTAATAGCCAAAAAAAAGCTCAATAAACATGAATGTGAACATAATCTGGATACCTCTTTAAAGGAAATCTGTCCACAGGTTTTTGCCACCTAATCTGAGAGTAGCATAATATAGGACCCGTGATCCTGATTCCAGCATTGTGTCACTTACTGGGCTGCTTTGTGTAGTTTTGATAAAATCACTGTTTAATCAGCTGGAGATTATCATTAGAGGACTAGCAGCCAGGTAGTCCAGCATATTCATGAGCTGTTAAATCTGTAATGTTATCAAAACGACAGCAAGCAGCTCAGTAAGTGACACATTGCTGGAGTCAGGGTCTCTGTCTCTTCATTATGCTGCTGTCAGATGGGATGGCAAAAACCTGGCGACAAAGTTCCCTTTAAGTGGGTTGATGGCATAGAAAAAAATAAAGTCATGTGTTGCACTTGGACCGGAGTCATTAGAGAGCGGCACGGCGAGAGTTCAGCTGGAGATTCATCATGCTGCGTTCTACCCTGTTGCCGCTGTCTGTATGAATGACTGCTGCATCTCTGTTATGGAGTCACACATTGAGAAACCAATTTGCAGTAATGCATAATCAGAGTGGTTGAAAGCAATATCCATTAATAAATGTGGGAGTCTTGATTTGCAGATTTTTATTTATTTAATTTTTTTTTTTTCCATTTTTTTTTTTTTTGCCGGCGATATTACCCGAGAGCAGCTTGCTATTTGCATATTTGAAGCACCTCGTAACAATTTCAGGAAGCGATTTGTTAATGATGAAGTTCTCGAAACAGCTTTCAGGCTGTAATTGATGCCAGGCTGCAAACAACAAGCCCTCAGCCCTCTTTAGTCGGAGGCCCATTGTTTGGCATGCTTGATGGCACAAGGCAAACTGGCCATCAGAAGACAATTTAGGACAGCTGGGCCGCTTTACAGTGAAGGATTCTGGCTCCGCCGCGGATCTAATCACAATAGTGGCATCATTTCGTTTTTTTTGGCTTGATAGCTTTGGAAATGCACAATTAAAAATAATTATTTCATGGGCTGTTTGTTCATCCCACAACCAATAAATTGTGACCTATTCCAGCGCGTGCCAATAATTTGTTTCTGATGCTGACTATAGACGCCCATCTATTGAAGCAGCTTTTATTTTGGGGTCTTGTGGTATTCACTGACATTTTTTGCATCAAATTCTTCAAAATAGTGGATCATGACTTTGGCGCAAAATCAAAAATAGTCTTTTATTGTTACATGGTTGCATACGGGAGCATCTTAATGAATTAGATCATCAAAAAGTTCATTTATTTCAGTAATTCAATACATAAAGTGAAACATATATATTACCGTATATAGAGTCATTACACACAGAGTGATTTATTTCAAGTGTTTATTTATGTTAATGTTGATGATTATGGCCAATGAAAACCCAAACACCACGCTGGGGACTACAGCAGCCGTGATCTGCTTTTATAGTGGTTGTGACTCTCACAACCACACAAGGTGAAGCCTCTGATACATCCTCCCTACTTTACACTGTGCAGAATTATTAGACGAGTTGTATTGTAGAGGATTATTTTTATTATTGATCAACAACTATGTTCTCAATCAACCCAAAAGACTCATAAATATCAAAGCTTAATATTTTTGGAAGCTGGAGTGGGTTATCTTAGATTTGGCTCTTAGGAGGATATCTGTGCAGGTAACGATCACTGTGCAGAATTATTAGGCAACTTAATAAAAACCAAATATATTCTCATCTCACTTGTTTATTTTCACCAGGTAAACTAATATAACTGCACAAAATTTAGAAATAAACATTTCTGACAGCAAAAACAAAACACAAAAAAATGAGTGACCAATATATCCACCTTTCTTTATGATGACACTCAGCAGCCTCCATCCATAGATTCTGTCAGTTGCTTGATCTGTTTACGATCATCATTGCATGCAGCAGCCACCACAGCCTCCCAGACACTGTTCCCAGAGGTGTACTGTTTTCCCTCCCTGTAGATCTCACATTTTAGGAGGGACCACAGGTTCTCTATTCAGATCAGGTGAACAAGGGGGCCATGTCATTATTTTTTCTTCTTTTAGACCTTTACTGGCCAGCCACACTGTGGAGTAGTTGGATACATGTGATGGAGCATTGTCCTGCATGAAAATCATGTTTTTCTTGAACGATACCGACTTCTTCCTGTACCACTGCCTGAAGAAGTTGTCTTCCAGAAACTGGCAGTAGGTCCGGGAATTGAGCTTCACTCCATCCTCAACCTGAAAAGGTCCCACAAGTTCATATTTGATGATACCAGCCCATACCAGTACCCCACCTCCACCTTGCTGGCGTCTGAGTCGGAGTGGAGCTCTCTGCCCTTTACTGATCCAGCCTCTGGCCCATCCATCTGGCCCATCAAGAGTCACTCTCATTTCATCAGTCTATAAAACTTTTGAAAAATCAGTTTTAAGATATTTCTTGGCCCAGTCTTGACGGTTTATCTTATGTTTCTAGTTCAGAGGTGGTCGTTTTTCAGCCTTCCTTACCTTGGCCATGTCCCTGAGTATAGCACACCTTGTGCTTTTTGATACTCCAGTAATGTTGCAGCTCTGAAATATGGCAAAACTGGTGGCAAATGGATTCTTGGCAGCTTCACGCTTGATTTTCCTCAATTCATGGGCAGTTATTTTGCACCTTTTTTGTCCAACACGCTTCTTGCGACCCTGTTGGCTATTTGCCATGAAACACTTGATTATTTGGTGGTCACGCTTCAAAGGTTTGGCAATTTCCAGACTGCTGCATCCCTCTGCAAGACATCTCACAATTGTGGACTTTTCAGAGCTCGTCAAATCTTTCTTCTGACTCATTTTGCCTAAGGAAAGGCATTTGCCTAAAAATTAAGCACACCTTATATAGAGTGTTGATGTCATTACACCACACCCTTCCTCATTACAGAGATGCACATACTTCATTGGTAGTTGGCTCTCAAGCCTATACAGCTAGGAGTAGGACAACATGTATAAAAAGTATCATGTGATCAAAATACTAATTTGCCTAATAATTCTACACACAGTGTAATTTTCTGAGATAATGACCTTTGGGTTTTCATTGGCTGTAAGGCATAATCATCAACATTAACAGAAATAAACACGTGAAATAGATCGCTCTGTGTGTAATGACTCCATATAATATATGTGTTTCACTTTATGTATTGAATTACTGAAATAAATTAACTTTTTGATGATATTCCAATTCATTGAGATGCACATGTAGGTACATCAAGTTCCACCTTTCTTCACCAATTACACATTTCATTTTGTTTTTGACTAGCTTTTGCAAATTTTTAGTGCCAGAAGTCGCAAATCCTTTAAAAAGTCACATTTATTTCTAAAAATTCAAAATATTGAGACCACAGAAAAGTGGAACAATTTGTTTTGTCTCTTGTCAGCCGTGTGCAATCTATTTTCTTGTAGCAACAGTTTTTAATAATTTCCAAGACCATTTATAGTTTCCTATGCAACACAATTGCAATGTATTAGATGTTTTACTATATCTGAGTTGTTTGGCTTGAATTAGTAAGTCTCATCCAATTTCTGGAGGAAATTCGTGCATGCCGCCATTTTTTTCGCAGAATCAGTCAATGAAATCATTGATTGTGGTACTGCCTTCTTGAATAACGTTGGTCCGAACATTTGTGGGTGTCAAGAGGGCTACAGACTGGTAGCCGGGTAGTATGGTACGAGTCTGGACCCAGGCCGCGGAGTAGTTTCTTCAGTAGTGATGAGCGAGTAGTAAGATATTAATGTTCGGATAGCTCTAACCGAATACTTGAACTGTTTCAGTATTCGTATCCGAGTGAGTTCCCCATTGACTTGTACTGGATTTGTTACTCGTTCAAAGTATTCGGTTAGAGCTATTCAAACCCAAATATCTTACAACTCGCTCATCACTACTCGTCAGTCCCCAGCCAGTGCCTCAATTGAAAAGTTCAGTTTGCTGTCACCCTCGGTGAGGGTTAAAGTGCACCAAGAGTCCATTTCTTTTATAAACAGTCTTTTACTTGCATTAACACGTGACTCCCACTGAACAGAGACATCATGGGCACAAATCTTGAATATTGCATTCTTTGGAACATTTACTTCAATGGAATTCGGTACAGGATGCTCCTGCTGCCCTGGTACCTCAACACTCTCATGCTACCCTCCTCTCACCATTGTGCTTTGCCTCAAATCCATTTAGTCTCACCAGAAGCCATTCAAAGGACCTGTGAAGATCTGCAGTTGTGGGCTGTAACAATCACCTAGGAAGATTAACAATGCAAAAAGTTTTATTTGTATCCGTACATGGTATTTCAGCAACTTCAGGTAGACGACCACAATGCAATGCCCCCAGTCCATAAGGTCAGAAACCAGAAAGCAAATTTGTCCATTGGATCATTTTTAAAATCCAGAAGGTAGAACGCATGACAGTAACATGTGAATTTAGTTCCAAGTTCTATAGTCCATCCATGAGTTTCAGGATGGACCTTAGCTCTGATCCTATGGCTTCCAAATGACAACACCAACTGACCTGCCCCCAAACACGAGTCTTCTTCTATTCCCCTTCCAACCCCCTAGATGAGCAAAGACAAACAGACACAACCCCCTTAACAATCAGGTACATTCAATGGTAATGTAGCCTGATTGCATTATGGTCTATGTAAACAGGCTCAAATCAACATTCTGGTACATCCTCCTCTGCCTTAACTTATAAACAATAAAATTGACTTTACAGTAACGGGCAAGGTAAACTGGGTAGCTAGTCTGACCCTATGGACTTCGGCCCCTAGCCCAACCCTGTACGCAGAGGTACCTCTGTTGGTGAGGAGCTCTGGGCCACCACCCTTGCCCTCTGCTCCTTAACCATCCTTGTGCTAACTTCCTTTTACCTCCATCCACGGGCTAGGATAGCAGCAGCAAGTTGTCTAGAAATGGCTATCTTCAAATGTACACATTACAGGAAAGCAACAGCAAAAAACTCAGATGTCCAAACAACTCACATGGTCAAAGCAGAGTAAAATTCTATCAGCGACACCTAGTGGAAGGAAGTGGAACTACTTAAAGGCTGAGGAACTGGAGAACTGAATGATCTGACAACCCCCTACTTGCAGAGCCACACACATAACAGCAGCTCCGGTTGTGCCAAAGAAAATTTACTCAGATTTAAACAGCAGTATCTCACATGGACTACAAAGCAGTGTACACGTGACAGATGCCATTTTTATGGCCATTTTTTCTGCAGTATTTTGAGCCAGAAATAGATTCACAATGGAAAAAGAAAATGTTAAGGAAAAATCTATAAACCACCTGCAGTTTTGCCTCTAAATACTACATCAAAGGCTGCAAGAACCTGTGAGCCTCAATGATCAAAACTGTCTGATAAAGAGATGATTTTATTTGCCTGGATCAACCAATCAGAGCTCAGCTTTCATTATATAAAACTGCTTTGGAAAAATAACAGCTGGTCTCTGATTGGTTGCTATGGACAACAAGGACATTTTTGATAAATGAGGCCTACTCAGTGTGTGAAACCAGCCTAAATTTTAAATAGGTTGACAAGTTATAACGATGATTGGATCTCAAACTGGTCATCAAAGGTATTAATGAAGGTCATAAAATCTTCCATAAAGCTTCATACTTCTTTGTGCATCTATTTCAGAAGGGTTTTTAGGAAATGTCCAAATAGCTGTTTATTCTTTAAAAAATGGCCTGTGTGGCTCTTTGTGCCTTTTTTTCCCTTAGCCCATGCTTTATCAAGTGAGTTTAATATAGCCTTTTATTTATTAATTTATTTATTTGGTAGAACACAATCTGTCCTGCATTCGACACCTCATTTACATTTTCTGCACTTTGGTCAGGCAGTAAGAGTGATAGCCTCAGCCCCACCCAGCCTTATGTATTCTCATTAATGGCTGCCTCCCCTCCTAACAGCCGTGCTCCTTTATAATGCAATGCAATGAATTACATTTCTGTGCATTTTTCTCAAATGTATTTGTGTGCATACTGCCCCAACATTGCAAATTTCTTCAATTCTATGTATAAAAGGGAAGAAAAACAAGCACAGATTTGCTTTTATACTGTTGCTTATGTCGAGCCCCAGGCTTTGGGGTACTCGGGTGTCAGGCTCTAAAGGTAGCGTTGCTGTGTCACGGGGAGTGGTGGCTGCGCCTGATCCCGTGTCCTGGGTGACATTTCAAAAAGGGGTATATTTACAGGGGATTCTATACACAGTTCACGTGACGCCACCTGTAGTTTCTGGTGATAGGTCACCAGCGCCGCCACAGTCTGACGGAGGTAGCTGGTAATGCGCCTAGGATGAATCAGCCCCCTACAGGCAGGGCTGTTCCTCCGGCTCAGCGTTCCTGCAAGTGAACAGCTTGAGGTAGGAAAATACATGCAGAAGCAAAGTCACTTTCTCCCGGGTACTTTACTGTCAACTTGTAGCAGCATCAGATACAGTTCAGCATTTAGATGTTATAAGAACAGGTAGTGGATCCCAGTTGGTATGGTGGAACCCTTGGTGTACCTTCGTTAACTAACCCGTGTCTGTCCTTCCCCGTCTAGGATGGGCCTATACCCAGTAGCTCCGTGTAGGTAGTATCGGGAGTCCTCTCCCTCGTGTTGAGGAAGCAGGCATACCGCTCCACTGGCAAGGTGCTGCGGCTGATAAACAAGCCACAGCAGCCGGTTGCCGACTGCAAAGCTGGACTTTGGCCGGATCCCCGGGCCCGGCGTTCCCGTGGTGGACTGGAGTATCCCCTGGAGTGTGGTCGCTCCACTCTGAGGATCTCCTTTTCTCTCTAGGGTACAGACTTCCCTCATCGGGCACCCTCTTTCAGGACCTCTTCAAGGTCCCTTCTTCTTCCTTCTGGTTTGGCTTGAAACCGACCCGGTTTGACCTTCCGCCTCGTTCCAATTAGTCAGAGCCTTCCTTACTCCTATCCTCCTCCTCCATCTAGCCCCAAAATCAGGGGCCAATGACCAAAAGCCAAAGACCTCCATGATTCCCCTTGAGGTGAATATATCCCCTCCTGGGTAACCTCCCACCACTCATCTAATGTGGGAGTGCTGGGAATGGGTCCCACCCACCATCCTAGGATTCACCTGCAGCTGGAGTAATTGCATCTCTTTTACGGGTGCAATACCCCTCTGTGATGCCTGCATGTGCGGGGCGCCACACTTAATTTTTTAATGGAGTTCTCCCATCTGAGGCTGGTTTCACACATCTGTACACATCATGGTTTAAGTATAGAAAGTGATGTTTCCTTACCCAAACTCAACAGCTGAACAGCTGGTTATATATTACAATCCATACTAAAATCATGAAAGTCAGATGTATAAAACCACTTTCCACAATGAAAATCAGGCCCTAACCTAAGGCCCCTTCACATGTGGTATGCATTTTCACACGTTCACACACATACTCATTAAAAGCTATGTTGATCTACATGCCTCCAGGTTGTCAGTGTGATCCACAAGGGGGCATGTCCATATTTTCACGACAACACAGATCACATGGGCCCATATAAGTCAATGGGTCAGTGAAAAACATGTACAGCATGTGTGGCATCCATGTGACATGGACCAGAATTAAATGCATTCAAAGAATTCCTGAGACTCAAGGCCCAGTCACACATAACGATATTGTTAGCGAGATCATTGTAACTGTGACGTTACAACGATCTCTCCAGTGATCTCGTTATGTGTGACACTTAGCAGCAATCATGCCCCTGCTGTGAGGTCGCTGATCACTGCAAAGTGCTCTGGGTCATTTTTAGATCATTGGTTTCCCACTGGTCAGCATGCATCGCTGCATGTGACAGCGAGAAACCAACAATCAGTGACCTCACTGGCTGGTAACCATGGTAAACACCGGATATCTGCCTGGATACTGGTGTTTATCATAATTACCAGCGTCCTCCCTGCTTAGCTCAGCCTATAAGCAGGGAGGACGCTGGTAACTATGATAAACACCGGGTATCTAGGCAGCGCGCGCTGCCTGGATACCTGGTGTTTATCATAGTTACCAGTGTCCTCCCTGCCTAACAGGCAGCGCTAAGCAGGGAGGACGCTGGTAACATCGCCTTCAGCGATGTGGGAGGTGGCTCCAAGATCCCTGATCGCTGGGGAGATCTGCCTGTTTGACAGCTCCCCAGCGACCAGGTAACGATGCTCCAGCGATCCCGGCAGGTCATTATCGCTGTCGGGATCGCTGGAGCATCGTTGTGTCTGACAGGGCCTTAAGGCTATGGTCACCCTAGTATGGCGCCCCTGCGGATCCACTTGCCACAGAGGTACTGCACCCCTGTTAGGGTGTAGTATTCCACTCACTGGTAAAGGGGGTACAGACCGGCACCGGAACACCCAGATCACACTAAGAATGATTGTAGTGGGGTTGGGTGGTGAAGGAAGTACTTTGAGGGAGCACTTGGGAGGAAGAACACACGTAGATGACGTGGGACACGTGACAGAGGGTACAAAAAGAGCAAGAAACATCTAGAATGCAGGAGATGACAGTCAGAAGACAGTTAACAGAGAGATTGAACAGCTGAGGAGAGGTGGTAGAACAGCTGAGGAGAGGCAATTGAACACCAAGGTCGAGTAGGAGGGCAGCTGGAGAACGTACACCTGAGAAGTGTCCAGAGGATTAGAGTAAGTGGGAGCTCATCCTAAGGATGAACCCTAGAGCAGAACATCACCCAAGTGGCTCCAGGAGGAAGACGGGGTCCCAGAGGCACAGGAAGTGAGCAATCCACCAGTGGGTCTCGTATCCATTGTCAAGCGCAAACAAGTAGAGGGGCTAGGCCGCAAAGGACACTGGGAACCCAAAAGACTAGTGGAGAAGACCAGGCTCAGCTAGCAACCGGGAGGCTGTGGCACTTCCAAGGTGACACTGTCGACTACCGTGCACATCTACTGAAAAGGTGGCAACGATAGGGCTAAGGGGAGACAATGCAGGGTAATGCCTAGGAAAAGCCCACAGTTACTGGCTCGGAGCTCTGTATGGCAAGGTGCAAGGCAGGAAGGGCGAGGCAAGCGCTGTTTGAGGTGACCTGGAAAGGACAGAGAAGGGGTGCCGGTTACGTACCATCCTGCCAGTACCAGTGAGTAGCTGGATCCCTGTCTCCGAGAACTCAGTGTTCAGCGGGCTGTTATACAAAGACAGTGAGTAAAACAACTGAAGACTGCTACCCGCTGTGTCTGTGAACTTTCTTTATACATTAAGAGCACCAGAAACACCACTACCAACTCACTCAGGTATCTTTCGCCACCCTAGGGGTCAGCCCTACCCGTAGAGGGCTTAAGAACATTGCTGCCTCCCAACAATCGGCCCCTATGAAGACTGTTGAGCATCGTCAGGTGGCGTCATATGTAAATTAACAAGTATCCCCAGGTCCAGTCACCCCTGCCCAGAATCCCATAAACCTCCATGCCAGATCCCTATCTCTAAGAGACTGATGCTAATGCTGCTCTTTGGCGGACCCCCATGATGGAGGCCACACGCTAGATAGATAGATAGATAGATAGATAGATGGATAGATAGATACTGTAAGTAGCTAGATTGTCCAGATATTAACCATATACCGTATATACTCGCGTATAAGCCGAGTTTTTCAGCCCAAAAATTGGGCTGAAAAGTGCCCCCCTCGGCTTATACGCGAGTCAATACGGCCCCCTAAAAGTTTGGCGCCCCCACCTCCCTTTCTGGGCCCCCCCCCGCATGCAGCGCTGCGCATATACATTACCGGTCTAGCAGCTGTCACCCTCCGATGGATCGCGGCTCCCGGCTCCGGGCTCCATCTTCCTCGCTGTCTTCCTGCTTGTCAGGTGACCGGCCGGCGTCGCGGTGACGTCATCGCGATGCGCGATGAGCCCCGGTCACAAGGCAGGAAGACAGCGAGGAAGATGGAGCCCGGAGCCGGGAGCCGCGATCCATCGGAGGGTGACAGCTGCTAGACCGGTAATGTATATGCGCAGCGCTGCATGCGGGGGGGGCCCAGAAAGGGAGGTGGGTGCGCCAAATTATGAGGGGAGCCCTGCTGGGGCCATGTATACTACCACTGGGGCTATATACTACCACTGGGGCTATATACTACCACTGGGGCTATATACTACCACTGGGGCTGTATACTATTACTGGGGCTGTATGAATACTACCACTGGGGCTATATACTACCACTGGGGCTATATACTACCACTGGGGCTATATACTACCACTGGGGCTGTATACTATTACTGGGGCTGTATGAATACTACCACTGGGGCTATATACTACCACTGGGGCTGTATACTACCACTGGGGCTGTATGTATACTACCACTGGGGCTATATACTACCACTGGGGCTATATACTACCACTGGGGCTGTATACTACTACTGGGGCTGTATGTATACTACCACTGGGGCTATATACTACCACTGGGGCTATATACTACCACTGGGGCTGTATACTACTACTGGGGCTGTATGTATACTACCACTGGGGCTATATACTACCACTGGGGCTGTATACTACCACTGGGGCTGAATATACCACTGGGGCTGCTGTATACTACCACTGGGGCTGTATACTACCACTGGGGCTGCTGTATACTACCACTGGGGCTGAATATACCACTGGGGCTGCTGTATACTACCACTGGGGCTGTATACTACCACTGGGGCTGTATACTACCACTGGGGCTGTATACTACTACTGGGGCTGTATGTATACTACCACTGGGACTGTATATACCACTGGGGCTGCTGTATACTACCACTGGGGCTGTATACTACCACTGGGGCTGTATTTACCACTGGGGCTGCTGTATACTACCACTGGGGCTGAATATACCACTGGGGCTGCTGTATACTACCACTGGGGCTGTATACTACCACTGGGGCTGTATATACTACTGGGGCTGCGTGTATACTACCACTGGGGCTGTATATACTACTGGGGCTGCATGTATACTACCACTGGGGCTGCTGCTGTATACTACCACTGGGGCTGCTGTATATACCTCTGGGGCTGCTGTATACTACCACTGGGGCTGCTGCTGTATATACCACTGGGGCTGCTGCTGTAACACTGCTGGGGCCTGTATATACCACTGGGGAGGCTGCTGTATACCACACTGCTGGGGGCTGTATACCTGTGCTGGGGTCCACCCTCGGCTTATACACGAGTCAATAGGTTTTCCCAGGTTTTGGGGGCAAAAGTAGGGGGGTCGGCTTATACACGGGTCGGCTTATACACGAGTATATACGGTTATATATAAATAATTAAATGAAAAAAAACTGTCAAGTCTTATAATTAGCAAGTGTAAAGCAGACAGCTGGGGACTGGTATCACCAACCTGGGAAGGTCCATGGTTATTGTTCCATTCCCAGCATAAATATACCAACCCACAGCCGCCCAGAAATGGTGCATCACCTAAGTTGTGCCAATTATGGCTCTTTGCCAGGGCGTCCCAGTGCAGTAGCAATCATAGTAATAGTAGTTGGGGTTGATTTTAGCTCTGAATTCTCCAAAAGCATAGCTGGCATCAAGCTCTGGTGTTAGTAATGGAGATGTGTGTATGAGACACCCCCATTACTAGACTAGCAAGAAAAAAGAAAAAAATCACACGCACAAAAATACTTTATCTTAAAATATGCCCCAAGACACTGTCTCTGGTTTACCAACCTATTTAAAAAAAAACAACAAAAAAAACATACAGGTTTAACGTAGTCCAGGGAATCAGACGTAACCCACAAATGGAAATCTGAAAGACATAATAAGAGAGAAATAAAAACAAGAGAGGGTCCCTCATTTACCAATTTACTAGAAAGCAAAGGTCCCAGGCAGGTCCAATGTAGTCCAGGGCTTTCCATGGTGTTCCTCGGAGGCTCCATAGGCTTTGGGCAGCAGCCACTCCTGGCTAACAGGAAGATGCAAATAAATTGCAGTGGAATGTGTCCTTTAATGTCTGTTTAAAATCCTTTGATTTTGTATCTTTAAAAATTGTTCCTCCGACAAGTTTCCTTTTGGTTAAACAAAGGGCACAATAGAGAATATAGTTGTATCTGCACACAGACTACACGTTTCGACCACTCTCTTCATCTTGGTCCCTAAGCCAGATGAAAGGGGGTGCCTCTCCTGCTCGGTGTGGGCTCCTGGCAGACAACAATTTGCAATCAAGATGGCTGACTTGGTGAGCTGGTTTATTATTTAATGTATTATACTCCTGGCTAAAAGTGCACTCCTTGAGGCCGGACGCCTCTGAAGAGTGATGATATCACTAACGTTTCTGATGTCATCATAGTAGTCCGGAGTTTGCGGATTTGCTAGCATTCGCAAAGTTTAGGAATCTGTAAATAAATGTAATGTGTTTAGAATTAATTCACTCAGTCTTACAATTAGCCTTGGTCTCAAGGCTCCACCTCTGTTCTGGAAGGGTCTGCTATGGTTAATTTCATGTCATTGTAAACTGTGAGTGTTGGTTGCTATGTTTATGTAATATGCCCACCTATCGGCTGATGTGTAATTGGCCGCTTTCCTGGTGTCTTACAGCTAGCTACGGATAACGGTGGTTGGGTTGTTTGTACACCCCTTAGGGGTGGAGTTAAAAGAAGAAACGGGATGGCAAAATGCGAAAGACAGGAGGATACTATGTGAAAAAGTACACAAAGCTGCATCTGTGGAATGCGTGGTAGTAAGGATCCCCAATAGATGAACTCAGCACTGAGGTTTGTAGCCCAGTCATCTGGGCCAAACTTGGGCTCCAAACATGTAGTGGTTCAATAATAGAGGAACCAGGCTGTGTCAGCCTGATGACAACGTCCCTCCAGGTTTGAGTCCATGGGAAACATCAAGGGTAGCGTCGGTGTTGCTCTGGTGTAGCTCAAAGATTCCTCACTTGATTGCAGAAGGCTCTTTGGCTCTGGTGAGCAGGCCTGTGTCATAACTGTGAAGGAGTGCTAACTTAAAGACTATTGCAAAAGCATAGCCGTGCTAAATCCCTGCGGGTGGGACTGATTCCCCACTCAATTGCGGAAGGCTCCTTGGCTCTGATGAGTGAGCCTGTCTTATTGGCCATTCAAGAGCATAGCCATGCTAAATCCCTGTGGGGGGGGACTGAGTAGGTTTGTCAGACTTTTGAATTTGCGGATGAATAATGATATTAACAGGGAGGATGAGAGGCATGAACATCACTGTAGAGACCCAAGTGCCAAGGAAATGGTCAACTTTTAAATTGACTGTAATGATAAAAGATGCAATCGCATTGATGGCATAGGAGTGAGCCCGCAATGAGCGTGTAACCCTCGTTTGTTTAAAATGGAATGTAACAGTGCGGTGTTGACAAAGAAGTCTGTTGTGTCTGTGTTCCACTGTAAGGCTGGGGTCCCACTTGCGAGAAAAGAAAAAACTGCAATGTTTCATTTGGGTGCACTGGGGAGGAGTCCGGTTTGCGGACTGACCATCCAGGGCCATGAAGTAGCCAATGCTTGCCCTCACTCACGACTACAGCAGCCCCCGCTGCCCAACTAACATATATATGACAAAACATAATACATCTCCAAATCATGGGGTATCTCCTGGTGACGGCATCTCTACTCTGCCCCCTATCATTTGCCTTCCTAATGAGGGACACTTCTCTGTAAAGTACTATTAAAAAATCAGTCGAATTTGCAGTCTTGTCATGAATTTTCTAGATGTAAATGAGATTCAGGCAGTAATTTATTTACATTTGTTTTCAGCACAACAAATGAGACGTCACGTAGCTTCATAATTTCCCATGACCCAGCCACCAGCATGTGGTGCGTAATTTACCATGATTTAAGTGGTTTTGCTACACTACCTGGAATACCGTGAGCAGAGAGGAAAAAAGATTTTCCCGGCAAGGTTTCATCAGAGTGGAACTTGTAAAATCTGCTTAGTGCATTAGCTGCTTAGACGGTGTGTGCGGCTATGAGCGAGAGTGGGGGATTGCCAGTGTTCACTGGTTAATACCATTTAACTAGTTATTTGCCGGTATATCTTTTTATTTTTTGCCACATTATTTTTTTTTGTGTAGTCGAATCAAGAAGGCGTTAGCCATCTGTGATTTGTTTGTACGTCTACTATTTTGTGGTTTTTACCAAGGAAATAACATTGCAATATTTAAGGCCAGGGCGTACCTACATTTTGGAATTTTTTTAAACCTATAAATTTACTAGAGGAACCAATGTGAAACAACATGTACACCAACCGTAGACTAGTAGTTTTCATCAGAATGGATCATTGTATGATTTTTTCCTACGCAGACAATTAAAAATGTTTCCAACACCCCATAATAAACACAGGCAGGGATTTTTGGGATTTTAGTTATTTGCATTTTTTTTAAAGGGGTTGTCCATTGCTAGGACAACCCCTTCTCAGTTGACTTGTTTCCTCCATGTTAAATAATAAACCCGCTACTCACCCTAGGGACTGCTGCCATTCCAGCACTATTGGTGATCGTAGTTAGTTCGGGGCTCACGTGACATTGTTGTGACATGCGAGCCCCGTGTCCAATCACCGCCGGCTTCCTTCTCCCCTTCTTCATACAAAATCAACGGAAGTGACCCTGCCTCAAAACTTCCTGTGATTTAGTATGAAGGCGGGGAGAAGGAAGCCAGCGGTGATTGTATATGGGGCTCGCATCTCACAACAAGGGTGGTTTCAGATAGTGCTGGAACGGCGGCAGAACAGTAGGTGAGTACAGGGTTTATTATTTTACATGGGAGAAACAAGTTGTTCATGAAAGGGTTGTCCTAGTAGTGGACAACGCCTTTAAGACCCTTTTTTGTTTTATGGTATTCGTTGACATTTTTGGCACTAAGTTTATCAAAATGATGAATGTGGGTTATCCCTATTTGCGCAAAGTTAACAAAGAGTTATTGTTATCTTGTACAGTTTTTTTACACTTTTTTGGATGTTCTCCTTTAATTGCTGCCTTGTACATAAAATCATTCAGGGAGGTTGGCTTTTTTATGCAAAATTTTTTTTAACTGACTAAAAAGTCAAAATTGAATTATCGGCCGCAAATATCTAGAAAAGAAAAACCACTGCCACATTGCCAATTATATAAAAAGCAAGCAAACACATTTATAATAGACTTAAGAAGACACAAATTAAAAGAACAATTTGCAAACGAAACCCCTACATCTATTATAGTTACACCTCTGGCCAATAGCACATATGAAAGGTAGAACACAAAATACCGCAAGGGTGGGAAAAGCATTAAACCCTGTTCACATTACCAAGAAGCCAAACATCCAAGGCTTCTGTATGTTGGGGGTACAGACTGCTTGAGACAAATGTTAACACTAAAGAACAACCGGCGACACCTCTGAGTGAAAGGATGCTAGCTAGAAAAAACATCACAACAAAAAGGAGATCTGCTGCACACTAACACTAAGAAAATGTGAAATAGCATACCGGCTAAGGAATGCAAATGACAAGGCTATGTCTTTTTGTCTTGATGTTTTTTTCTAGCTAGCACCTTTCACTCAGAGGTGTCGCCGGTCCGGTTGTTCCTTAGTGTTAATGCAGCACCCCAGGGTCCGGTTCTCACGGAGGCATTGCCTCCCTCACAGGGGGTGATGTCTCGCCTGGTAGCAAAAAGGGGGTCCCCTATTCAGGTGACACAGCATCCAACACTTTCCTGTCTCCAGACCAGAAGGGGGAGCTCTAGAACCCCGCCTAACGGGAGCTTCCCTAAAAATGTTCTGGCCTGGAGGTTTGGTTAGGTAGAACAGCCAGGAAGAACAACAGAACAGTCATGGAGTGAGTCTGAGGAGGAAGGAGAGGAGAGCCTGGGGAGCAGAGCGGTGTTGAGCTCACCCCAGAGGAGAAAGCCCCAGAAACCGGACACCGGAGTCCGAGGCTGTTCGGGTATTAACACTAGAAGTCCCAGAAATTTCAAGCTCCCCCTGAAGTCCCGAAAGAGGGTCAAATGACCCATTGTCCAAACTGACAACTCTGAAGGCTCCAATTAGCATCCTTTCATTTGTAAATGTGGCCTAAAGTCCTTCAGGTCATTCGACCCGTCTCTGGGTTCCAAAGGTAGAAATATTAAATGACCCTCTCTGGGACTTCTAGTGTTAATGGTCCAGCAACAGAAATTCGGAGAGGCAGGAGATTCCAGGTCCCCTGACTTATCTAACGCCTGGAGCACAGTAGCATACTAGAGCCCGGGCCTCCACTGAGGAGTGACCCCTGGAACAGGGCTCGCGCTGCCTGCTATACAGTTACAACAGGTTCAACTCATCGCCGAGCAGGATATCTATGCCCTCCGCTGACCCTGATGTTAGCCTTTAATAGAGAATGGCCGGCAAGAGCACTAGTCCACAACCACTGCAATATAGGAGTCAAAAGGGAAGGGGAAGACAGACAAAGAACAAACAGCTCCAGACAGCAGAAGGCTTGGCAACAAGAGGTTCTCCAAAGAGCTCCCTTTATCTCTGGAGCTTGGCTAGGAATGAGGTCCAATCTCCAGCAAGGCATGCTGGGACCAAGGGATATATAAAGGATAAAGATATATAATTGCAGAAAGGCCACACCTATGCAAGACCTAATGAGCTTGCTGGCAGCTGACTGACATTAACTCTTCCATTGCCTAAGGAAAAAAGGACGATTAACATCAAGTCTCAACACAGACATGAGACTGGGGTCAAAAGCAGTCACAAGTCTCCCTGGTAATTGTGACAGTTGTAGTAGTTGAGGCAGGAGATGATGAGGATATGTGCAGGCATTAGTAGATTGAACGTTGTGGAAAGGACAGATTTTGGAAATATTTTTGAGCACGAGGCGACAGGAGATGGCGAGAGCTTGGATGTGCGGTTTGAAGGACAGGACAGAGTCAATGGTTACTTCAATGCAACGGATTTCTGGTAAGAGGTGAGAGCGTGTTGCCATATACCATAATAGAAATATCAGGTAGGGAAGATACGTGAGTTGGAGGAAAGATAATAGTTTAGAATTGTCAATGTTAAGCTTTAGGAAGCGAGAGGAGAGGAAGGAAGGTATGGCTGACAGACACTCCAGGATTCTGGACAGCAGAGAGATATAACAGTACTCACTATGTACTGTATATTGAGGGTGTGTATCGATGCCTTGAGTTCTTAGACACAAAAATCTTCTCATTTCCAAAAATAATAAATTGTTTTAATCCAACTAAACCACAAAAAAGAAGCCCTCTAAATAACTGTACGAGTGGAGTAGAACAGTCTGCCAGTGCACCTCCTAATTTGAGACATTGCACTTAATGGTACTCACCACTGCATATGTGGGAGCATCTATATGAATACCATAAAGCAGGACTACCACTTTGTCATCATCATTGTAAATTCCCTCAAATTCACACTAGACATACAAGCCCAAGGATGCAATAAGAGATAGAGGAAGGACAGCAACGTTCTGCATGTTCCTCCGCACACCCCGTGGCTGCCTTCAAGGACAACATCACATGCAGTAGGAGGGTGGCAAGGAAAAGCAGCAGGTGGATTTGGAAGACAGACATGGGAAGAAGTTTATAGTAAGTGTGAAATTGATGATGACGATGACAGCGCTGCCTGTGACGATGAACCGCCACAGCATGGTGTGGAAAGTGAGCCAACAGGGCCGTCGGTCACGCTAGCAAACATGGCAATTTTTATCCTGGAAAGTTATGGGATGGCGGGCATGTGATTAGCATCTAGCAAGCAGATGACTATTGCAAAGCCATGCTTTTAAACCCTCACTATACAGCAAGTGGAATAAGTATTGAACACGTCCGTGAACAATGTTCTAAGTAAATATATTTCTAAAGGAGCTATTGACATTCATTTCTCACCAGATGTTGGTAACAACCCATTCAACCCACACAGGCAAAGAATTCAAACCATAGATGGCCATAAATTTAGTGATATGTAATAATGAGACATTGCGCAGGGAATATGCATTAAACATATGAAGACAGAGAGGTACAAAAAGCTGTCAGTAGTTAGAAATCAATCCTGATGCTTAGTGACAAATAATATGAGTTGGTTCAAATGATGGCCTATACCGTGTTTCCCCGAAAATAAGACACTGTCTTATATTTTTTTGGGGGCCAAAAGTGGCCCCATGTCTTATTTTCAGGGTATGGCTTATATTGGCAGCCACCAGCCTACTTACATACACATACCCATACATACACACATATACACACATATATACACACACACACACACACACACACATATATATACACATACACACAGCTTCCTATCTTGTCCCCCGTGCCGACCTCTGTGCTGCCTCCTCGATCCTCTTCTTCTGTGCTGAGATGTCCTCTGTGCCTTCCGGTGGGGTCCTCGCTCCGTTCCCGGTCTGCTGTGCCTTGTGGATCCCCCTGCTTCAGTTCCATCATCATCGGTGCTGGGGGCTGCCATCTTGCTTCTTCTCTCCGCCCCGGCCAGTGATGTCAGAGCAGGCCGCGCTGTGATTGGCTAGTGATCACGGGTGCTAGCCAATCACAGGGCGGCCTACTCTGACATCACTGGCTGGGGGCGGAAAGAAGAAGCAAGATGGCAGCCCCAGCACCGATGATGATGGAACTGAAGCAGGGGGAACCACAAGGCACAGCAGACCAGGGGACAAGGTAGGAAATACTGCGCAGCGCCCCCCACCCCCCACGCCCCCCCCTGTCTTATACCGTATTCCCCGAAAATAAGTCACCCTGTCTTATAATCGGGGTATGACTTATATTGGAAAATTCTGCACCAGCCCTGCCCTGACTTATATTCGGGGGTGACTTATTTTCGGGGAAACATGGTAAAAAGGAGTCTCATTACCAAGGTGCCACACAAGAAACATCTCATGATGGGTAAAACCAGTGAGCTGTCTCAAGACCTTTCCTAACCTTATTGCTGCAAAACATACTGATGGCATTGGTTACAGAAAAATTTCTAAACTACTGAAGGTTTCAGTGAACCCTGTTGGGGCCATAGTCCAGGAAGAAATATCATTTCACCATTAAATGCTCATGACTAGGTGCTCCCTGCAAGATTTCAGACAGAGGAGGGAAAAGAATTATCAGTAAAGCTGTCCAAGAGCCAAGGACACCTGTGGAGAGCTACAGAAAGTCCTGGAATCAGCAAAGGAAACTATAAGTAATGCGTTCCCCCTCCATGGCCTATTTGTATCCTCACCATGCAAGCCTCCATTGCTGTTCAAAAAGCGTGATTAAGCGCATATAAAATTGACTCAACAACATTTGGAGAAGCCTGTGAAATACTGGGAGAATATAGTTTGGTCCAAAACCTGGTCGAAAATGCAACTCTTTGGATGCCATAATATGCACCATGTTTGGAGGCCAAAAGACACTGCATATCACCCAAGAAACACCAACAGGGAAGTATGGAGGTGGGTAAAACATGGTGCGGGCCTTTTTTTCAGCATATAACATTGGAAAACTTCATATAATTGAAGGAAGGATGAATGGACAAATGAAGAGAGACATTTTTGATAAAAAACTGCTGTCATCTACTAGGATGATGAAGATGAAATGAGGGTGGAGATGTCACAAGACAATGGATTCCAAACACACAGACAAGGAAAGTCTCAATTGGTTTCAGAAAAAGAAAATAAATCTGCTATAATGTACAGAGCTGAATCCAATAGAAAATGTCTTGAAGAAACTAAAGCTCAGAGTTCATAGAAGGATCCACAGGTCCTGCAGGATGTGAAGAGTGTTTGTGTAGAAGAATGGACTAGGTGTTCAATACTTTTTCCCTTTGTCATTGCTCAATATTAGGGGCCATCCACATCTGAGTTTAAACTTGGCAAGTGCAATCCGATAAAACAATGGATTGCACTTGCAACAAGGTTAAACTATAGTAAAATGCCCATCTGCGAGTTTTTCCTCAGCGAGAAATGTGCTGAGGAAAAATGTGCAGCATGCTGCGCATGGCAGTGTATCTTGCTGAGACTCTGCCAATACAAGGAAAAAAATCACACTGCATTCCAAAGGCGTTTTCAGCATGGTCTTAACCATGCTGTAAAAAGTTAGAATTGATAGACAGATAGATAGGATAGATAGAGATATAGATGGGATAGATAGATAGATAGATAGATAGATAGATAGATAGATAGATAGATAGATAGATAGATAGATAGATCGATGGCTGTTGCAATCAGTTTGCACTCACACAATCTGTACATTGACTTTGCTTGGTTTCCATACACATTAATGTATGGCAACCCACCTGCCTTCATAGTGTGTAAAATAAATAAACAATGGGGAAAAAATGTTTAGAGCATCGCTGTATTTTTAATTCTCAGCACAGATAAGGCAAACAGCTGTGAGCTGCCACCCTCAGCTACCTAGTTTTACCTCGGCTGGCAATGAAAAATTAAGGGGAGCCGATTATTTTTTTAATTATTTCAATAAGTAATTAAGAAGAAAAAAAAAGCGTGGGTTTTATTCTATTTTTAATTGCCAGCCGAGATAAAACTAGGCAGCTAGAGGCTGGTATTCTCAGTGTGGTGAGGTTTATAGGTATTGGGCCACCCCCACACTATAGAATAGCAGCTCGCAGCTGTAGCAGCAGTAGCTGGGTTCATTAGAAGCACCAATTCCTGGTACTTTACCTGGCTATTCCAGATGCCCTGGTGCAATGGCATTTGGGTGATAGAAGGGGTTAATGACAACTGATGATTGACAGCTTGTCATTTAGCTCTGGATTGGTAATCTCAGGCGTCTTCTAGTACCTGCCCATTACCAATCCATTAAGTGAAGAATTAATAAACACACAAAGGAAAAATCTTTATTAAAAATAAAACACACTGAAAACCTTCATTATCCAATTTATTACCCCAACATATACCCTCAGACAATAATCCACCACAAGATCCCACATCACAATCAGCTCTGCTGCATCGGAGGCCGCAGTAAAGAATAAGCATCCTTTCATCGTGGCCTCTGAGAATGACAGCACAAAGAACTGCAGGTCGAATAAGCGGTGAATCAGTGAGGTCACCCAAGGATGTTAGCGGTTACCATGGTACCTAAACTGTGTCCTTGGACACAAGGGGAGGGAGCGCACAGGGGGATAGAAATCAAAGGGGAGATAGAGAGCACTAGGGAGAGACAGCACAAGTGGAGTGAGAGCATACAGAAAGGAGAGACAACACAAGGGAAAGAGAGCGCACACAGGGAGAGAGCATAAGAAGAGAGAGAGTGCACAGGGGGAGAAAGCACAAGGGGAAGAAAGTGCACAGAGGGAGAGACAGCACATGGGGAAGAGACAGCACAAGGGGAGAGAGTATGCAGGGGGAGAGACAGCACAAGGGGACAGAGAGTGCACAGGGGAAGAGAGCACAAGGAGAGAGAGCACAGGGAGAGAGACAGCACAAGGGGAGAGAGTGCACAGGTGAGAGACAGCACAAGGGGAGAGATTGCACATGGGGAGAGACAGCACAAGGGGAGAGAGCACACAGGGGGAGAGAGCACACAGGGGGACAGAGAGTGCACAGTAGGAGAGAGCACAAGGGAAGAGAGTGCACAGGGGAAGAGAGAGCGCACAGAGGGAGAGACAGCACAAGGGGAGAGAGAGCACACAGGGGGATGGTGAGCAGCAGCAACTCATACCAAGCCACGGCCACTCCGTGCAGCAGTGGACTCCCCCCGCCCTCCTCGGTGACGCTGTGATTATTAACGGGAGTAGTTAGACTAGTATCTAGTCACACATGTCCTAGAATAGCCCAGTGTCATAGAATTAGGCCTACTGTAGTATGTCAAAAAGCATGTTGTTAATTTCTACCATTGACATGCCCTTACCCATAGCCATATGTGTTAAGGTCATCTGGTCATTAATAAGGCTGCATTTATATGTAGGAATTACCTAAGAGTGTACGTTTGTGTCCTCAAAGCAATTGGAGCCTTTGCGGTGTTTACAATTTGCGGGTGATCAATTCTCCTCAAATTGAATTTTTTTTCTTAAACTTGGCGAATTCAAATTTCAAAGATTGGCTGATCTCTAATGAGAAGTAGAGTGAATCCCCTGCCCTCGTATGGCGGCTCACAGCCTTGTGTTACTTGCTGCATTAGATTTGATACATACGATTGCTTGTCTTTTTTAGCTATGTTTTCACATAACGCAGCAGATGTGTTTCTTTTAACAAAAATGTCAAATTGGTTAACACAAAACACTTCTAAAGGTCAATGACTAAATTCAGCAAAACATTGTCATGTATAGTGCTGGTGTTTAGCATTTCAGATACAATTCTGAACTGTTTTATTGTGCCGCTGCATTTGCAATTTCATCAGGAACTAAAAGTCTCTACATGCCCTGTGGCACTGATTTGAAAAATTGCTCAAACTTAGGATAAAGGCACTGTGCGCTGCATTAAATCAGCTTCATTTGTTTCATCCTTATAACCAGTGGCTAATTTTCATTCCTAAAGCAAGAATCCACTTTACTAATGTGCCTCTTCCTTGCTTTCAGCTGAGCGGGTTCACTTGGCAAAATGTCTTTAATGTGGCTGTGCTGGTTGTACCAGTAATAAAAAAAATGTGCATTATGCAGCATTGACTTAGCCCAGTCTTAAACGGGTTGTCCGGGACCTTAACGTCAATGGCCTATTCTTAGGACAGGTCATCAATTCCTGATCATTGGGTTCTGGCGTCTCTACCAATCTTCTGTTCCTGGTGTTGAAAGCAGCCAAAACTACTCAGTTCCAAACCTGCTCCGTCAACTGCAGAGTGGCCGCCACTTGGCTCTGGATATCTGCCCCCTATTGAAAGTAATAGGGGGCAGATGTGCATTACCTGGCCGCACCACTACTCTGTTGACTCAGCTCCACAATTAAGCAGTTTTCGCCGCTTGTAACAACTAGTGTGGACTGTGGATATCTCAGGAATCTAACGACGTAGGGCAAAGTCAAGGCAGAGACAAAAGCTTGAGTTCAATTTTATAATATCACATGTGCAAAACTGTTCATAAACAAATTTCAAACACTGCAGAGCTGTAACACAAATAGTTCTTTATATACAGTTCACATACTGCAGAGCCAAATATGAAAATAGTCCTTTAAGTGCAGTTCACATACTGCAGAGCCGAACATGGAAATAGTCCTTTAAGTGCAGTTTACACAGTGTAGAATCGATAATTAAAACAGTCTTGAAGTGTTGTTCACACAGTACACACCTGATAATGAATATAGTCTTTAAGCAAACACAGCCCCGGATATTAATACAGTGCGGTGTAACTATCCTAGAGTCCAAAAACAGTCCAGAGCACTGCACTGGTAAATAGTAATCAAACAGACTAAATAGCAACAGCCTTTTAGTATAGCAAACTTAAGTGCATGAAAGCAGACTGAGGGTACTAGTATCAGGAATAATCCTTACTGAGCACAGTGTGTAACTGGGAGGCATGCTGTGAACAGGTGAAGCCAACAGAGCAGATGAATGCAGAGTAGTATGAAAATCTGACCCGGAGTAGTTGGAGAAGGAGCAAACTGAGTTGATGCACAGAGTAGCCAAGGTTGGAGAAAAATACTCAAGCAGGACTTGGAAGTCAGACTGGAGCTTAAACAAGCAGGAAAACAGAAAGATAAGGACAGAACAAAGTAGTATACACCATCTTGGATAAGGGCAAAGTGACACAGAAGGTAATCAGGAAAAGTCGAAGTCCTGACTAGGCTAAAACTGGGAAAGGCTGATCGGCGAGAGTGCCGGGTGTCATTCCCCCACTCATTAGGTATTGATGACCTATCCTTAGGAGAAGCCATTGACATTAAAGTCACAGACAACCTCTTTAAGTCTCAGCCATATCTACAGACCGAGACTAGACTGTCTGTGGGTGTTGTGACCTGAACTCGTTAGCCTCATTTGAATATATGAGGCTGTCAAGTTCAGATAAAGAGACCCGTGGCCAGTCTGTGCACCACGTTGCGTACACTCACTCTGTTATATGGATGTCTGGTTGAGGTTTTATGCTGCATCCAAACATCCATGTGTCACAGTGTGTGATAAATGGACCTGAATCTGGTCTCCTTACTCAAACTCATATATGAGGCTCAGGCCGTCAAGTTCAGGTCAAGAAACCCATGTTCAGATGGTAACTCAAAGGGCACTTTATACGTTTAGAGACTTTTTTATTATTATAATTTTATTTTCATTTTAACTATTATTTTTCTCATTTTAAAGACCCTTATGAGATTTAAACCTTTGATCGCTTGCACAATATACTGAAATACCCTAGTATTGCAGTATATTCTGTAATTACTGATCTCATATGAAGCTCAGCCATGGGTTGGGTTTTACAGAGAAGTACCAAGATGGCAGTAATCGCTGATGTTGAGGCAGGTGCGCTTGAACAACACATTTAGCACCTGCCATGGATCGTGCTCAACTTTAAAACAAGTAAAAAGCTAATTTTTATAATTCCTTTCAGGGTCAATATTAATTAAATATATTTTTTTTATTGTAGTTTTACCAAAACATTTTAAAGAAAACTATATCCAAACAGTATTTGCCCCATATGCTCCCCACCCATCCTAGAGTTTAATGATATAATGGATCCCTGGGGTGTTGTTATTTACCTATAATGGTACCTTTACACGCCGCTACCGATAGGTAGAAACCACCGGGTGTCGGAGACAATTGTACCTTTTACCTTCAAAACACCGCGAGGTTGCGGCGTGTAATTCAGGTTGTTGCCACCGGTCTCTTTGGATACCTGTCTTTCAGTCGTGCTCAAAAACAAGCAGGTGTAAACCCTATTGTAGCGGCGTGTAATCGGGGCACAGGTACGGTATTTGAATTCCCTGGGGCGTGCTTGTGCGTCATGTATATCATGCCCCATCAGCTGTCATTGGTGGAGAGTACTGTGTACCCATTGGCTGTCCCTGTACAGGGCTGCATATTTAATGAGATGACCAGTCACTACACATTTGCTATCGCGTCATGTATTAGCCAGCCTCCCTGCGCTGGCTGGCCAATCAAGATGTTATTGCTTTGTCCAATCACCGTATGAGCGTCTCGTAATCCACAACTCTGGCACACCTATGTATTGTCCCTGCTGCCCCAGGTCCTCCCATATTCCCTTGTGGTAGTGGCGTGTAAATCAGGGAAGGTGCTCTACAGAAGGTAACCTGCGGCACCCGTCTGTGCTTCCAGGGATTGAAAATACCTACTGTGGAGCACCTTGTAGCGGTGTGTAATTGCGGTATCAGGTACCGTTAGGAACCGTTGAAACGCGCGAGTTCACGTGCGATACCCGGTGGTTTCTAACTTTTGGTAGCGGCGTGTAAAGGTACCATATGTTTGTGTGAAACTAGATCAAAGGCCCCGTCACACACTACGATATCATGAACGATATCATTGCAACGTCCGGTTTGGTGAGGTTGCAGTGATGTCAAAACAACATTGTTGCGTGTGACATTTACCAATGACCAATGATGATGTCGCTCATCGTTGATAAATGACCTGGACCATAAATTTGTTGTTGGTCTCCTGCTGGGCGGCCAGCATTGTCGCGTGTGACAACAGGAGACCAACGATGAGCGATCTCCCAGGTGCTGCACAGCAAGCGCTGGGAGCTGGTAACCAGGGTAAACATCAGGTAACTAAGCGCCGTGCTCTGCTTAGTTACCCGCTGTTTACCCTGGATACCAGCATTCTCGCTGGTCCTGATCGCTGGTGAGTCTGCCTGTTTGATAGCTCACCAGCGATCAGCTAATGATTTCCCAGCGAACCGATCGTTGGTCGGATCGCTGGGACATCGTACTGTGTAACGGGACCTTTAGTCTATTTTCAAATGGAGCTGCCATAATTAATGGCCAACCTAATTTAAATCACAGAAATCCTCATTCAGGCTGGTAATTAGATATGCTGGTGCAAAGAATGTCTCTTTTCTTCTGGAGGACAAAGGAATGCTCGGCACACATCGCAGCACAGAGGTACAACGGGGATGGAACAGGTGGAGGAAGGACCCAACATAGGAAGAGGGGAAATGAGTACCCACCTGACACTAACCTACATCTGCACTCCGTGCTCCCTAGCATCACTATGGCGGTCCTTACCCCCGCCGTCATCATCATGTGTCTCGTCCCTGTGGTGTCTCTCCACTCACCCTGAATAGTGCCAAGGCCAGTGGGTGTACTAGAAATAACCTCTACATAGGAAGGAAGACAGAAAGGGGACTATAGACTGAAAGAATACGGTATACACCAAATTTAAAGATGCAGCTAGACACCAGGGCTGCATGCAACAGGGCACCCCTAACTACAACAAACGTCCTCTCTCCTTGGTGGTCAGTTCAGAATGATGGTATTCTATAACATCTGGTGATGGAACATGTGACAATTTAAGGTGGAGGGGAGTGGCCACAAACCGGCAGCACCTGAGAGAGGAGTAGCAAGAAACAACAAGTAAGGAAAGATTCCTTAACCCTTTCTGCGCCAAAAGAAAGCAACTATGTTTAAAACCCAGAGTCTCACAAGACAATGTGAAACAGATCCCAAAACTGTCACAAGTCTCCCAAGGACATGAGACCCTCGTAACATCGGCCTGTTCATCAAGCCCAATGTAATTCTTTATTTTACCTGTGGGGGTGCTATAGGGAAACTGAATCCTTGCTAGTGAATTCCCTGCAGATTGGAGCTGATCATTGAGATCCTTAGCAGTAGGACACTCTGTGATTTGTCTTTTTTTAATTATTTTTGTATTTTTACATTTCTTACAAAAAAAGATTGCTCAAGGCACAAAACAAGACTTCCCGTTCATGCTACAGTTCAATAACATGTGTACTTCCCTGAATAATAAATAATAAATATAATACAAAAATGTAGCACTCTTTTGTACAATATGGTCAGGATAGTTTTTTTTCGTGGAAATGAACCCCACAATAGTTTAAGCCAAGGAGGTCAGGGTGGTAACTGCAAGTCATACAAGAAAAGGTGAAAAGGCAAAGCCATAAGACTAAAATATCTGGCTTAAACCGAGCAGACATCGCGGCTGCCAAGATTTGTAATCATAATTTTTTATGTCTTAAGGAAAAAAACAGTCAAAATAAAAATGATGAGGATCAATAGTGCGAAGATTGGAGACTTAGAGATTAGCAGCAGGGGCCATTAATACTGATAAAAGCTGTATGACTAAAGGGAGCCCTATAAACTGACTTAGTGCTATAAAGGCAAAGTGTAAAAAAAAAAAAAAAAAAAAAAAGTTTTTTCGAAAGTATGGACATGATAACTTTTTAAGTTTGCCTGGGCAGCATAACTGGTCATTATAGAATATACTTTATTAACTCCCTAAAGGGTTTGTCCCATCATCCGTGTTCAAAAGCACACCCAACACACCGAACTTCTTTCTTGTATGATGTTATCTTATGTATATGAGGCTAGTTGTATTATTGCACTGGTGGCTTGGATTTTAATATTAATAATAATAATTATTCACTTATATAGCGCTATTAATTCCACAGCATTTTATATACATCAGCAACACTGTGCCAATTGGGGCTCACGATCTAAATATCCTAGCAGTCTTTGGAGTGTGGGAGGAAGCCCACAAAAACACCGGGAGAACTCCTTTACAGATGTTTCCTTGGTGGGAATTGATCCCAGGACCTCAGTGCTGCAAGACTGCAGTGTTAACCACAGAGCCCCCATACTGCCCAATGTACCGTGCTAACCACTGAGACACCATGCTGACCACTGTACAGTGCTAACCACTGAGCCACCGTGCTGCCCAATGTACAGTGCTAACCACTGAGACACCATGCTGACCACTGTACAGTGCTAACCACTGAGCCACCGTGCTGTCCACTGTACAGTGCTAATCACTGAGCCACCGTGCTGCCCACTGTACAGTGCTAACCACTCAGCCACCGTGCTGCCCAATGTACAGTGCTAACCACTGAGCCACTGTGCTGCCCAATGTACAGTGCTAACCACTGAGCCACCGTGCTGTCCACTGTACAGTGCTAATCACTGAGCCACCGTGCTGCCCACTGTACAGTGCTAACCACTGAGCCACTGTGCTGCCCAATGTACAGTGCTAACCACTGAGACACCATGCTGACCACTGTACAGTGCTAACCACTGAGCAACCGTGCCACCCACTGTACAGTGCTAACCACTGAGCCACTGTGCTGCCCAATGTACAGTGCTAACCACTGAGACACCATGCTGACCACTATACAGTGCTAACCACTGAGCCACCGTGCCACCCACTGTACAGTGCTAACCACTGAGCCACTGTGCCGCCCACTGTACAGTGCTAACCACTCAGCCACCGTGCTGCCCACTGTACAGTGCTAACCACTGAGTCACCGTGCTGTCCACTGTACAGTGCTAACCACTGAGCCACCGTGCTGCCGATATTTTGCACTCTTACACTGCTCACTCTTACACTGCTATATTTGGTAGACGTACCTGTGCAGCATCGAAAGTGAAGTAGGGCTGGAGCTGGCGATGATTTGGAACTAATTGAGAGTGGCAGCTCAGCTAGCCTCATTGCAATGTTTACAAGCTTAGCCTGAAAGAGCTTGTGTCATGCCTGGGTTTCAGAACTTGAGGCATGACACAAGCCCCTTGTTTTGTGGTCTGTTTACTTCTCTGATGACCCATAGCTTTGTCTGTCTCTGTCCAAATGCTGATGGTTCTTTTATCTTTGCTTCTTCTTTGGTTTGCGGTTAGTGGGGCGTTCTCAATAGCTTATTTTGTGTATGTCCTATCACATCCCAGATGGGCTATTTAAACTCTCCTTTCAACAGCCTTCTGTGCTGGCTATATTTCTATGTGGATTTCCGCTAAGTAGTTCAAGTCCTTCAAGCAGAGACCAGTGTTGTATTTGCTATGTGTATTTCTGTTTTGCTTTTCTTTTTTATCTTCTGTTTTCTGTTAGGTTTGTAGGAGGTTACCCTTCTTCACATTTGTTATTTTTACTTTGTCTTCTTGTGCACACACTCTGTTGCCTGTTACATTGTATGTTTTGCTGGTTATGTGTTATATGCTGTTAACTGTTTGGGGATCCAATAAAACCTTAGTATTGTGGTTCCCTCAGCTTGTGTTGTCTGAGTAGTGTTCCGCCCACGGTTAAGGATCTCGGGCGTTCAGTTTGGGGATGAGCCCTGGTCCAGGCTTTCTTGCTAAAGGTGGCTGGGCAAGCGGACGAGAGCACCCACTGACCCCTGTGTCTCCACAGCTGCATCCATGGTAAACATCGGGTTACTATGGAGCAGCGTTAGCTCTGAGCCACTGACGTTAACGCTGTCCGTTACTGCAGCCTTACCTCTGCAGTTACTGGATCTGCAAAACGTAAGTGACCTGCTAAGTGTGGCCCTAGCCTTACCTAGCAGTGGTCACTAAAAAGTGCACAGAGCTGTGGTACTGTGCTCTTTTCTATTGTGAGAGCTGTTTTAAGCTGATCGATGGAGGTTTCTGGTGTTGGACCCCTACTGACCTGATATCGTATAACTTATTCCTTTGGATAAATCATTGATGCTATAATAGCGAAAAAACCCTTTTATGTATTGTCTACAAGCAGCACAGTGGCTCAGCATTTGTTTGTCAGCGCTGTGGTCCTGAGTGAAGTACCATATCTTTTGATCTATAAAATGGGTCATGGGAAGATGCAGAAGAGCGAGTGATAGCAGGCAGGAGCAGGGTCACAGGAGGCAGGAGCCAACACACTGGGGTTAACTGTGTGCCCGCTATTAAATATAAGGAATATTCACTGCTCCCCACTCCGTTAATCTTGCCCACCTTTCGAAATCTAAAGCTAGTGCTGAGAGGTAGGCATAATTATGGCCATGGGGCACAATGAATATTCACTATCTTTAATAATAGGCACACAAGATCAACCAGCTGCAGGTTTCCTGCAGTGTCTGGGGTGATCTTGTATTTTCTATTAAAAAGAATGAATATTCACTTCTTCCCACGCCCATAATCTGAATCTGGGAGTGGGGGGCAGGGAATAGTCTTGACATCGGCATGTAACTGGCTGCGCATGGCATTGAAATCATGATCTGTGCTGCTTACATGCTGTTGCCAGCATCAGAAGAGAAAACCGCACATCAGGGGAGTGGAGGGAAGGTGAGCAGAATTGTTTCATTTTTTTATGTGTGCGATGTGATGTGTCCATGATTGGAATCATATATACCAGGATAAGGGACATACCGTATTACTAGGATGGGGATCATATATACCAGGATAAGGGACATACCGTATTACTAGGATGGGGATCATATATACCAGGATAAGGGACATATTACTAGGATGGGGATCATATATACCAGGATGAGAACATATATACCATAATGAGAATCATATATACCATGATGGGGGAGATATATACTAGGGTGGACCAAGGATGAGGGCCATATATAACAGGATGGGGATTTATATACCAGGATGAGTGAGGGCTCTATATTCCAGGATAGGTCAAGGATAGGGAACATATCAACCAGGATTGAGAACATATACACCAGGATGGGGGACCTATATACCTGGAAGGGACCCAGAAAGGGAGGCATAGTACAGAATTTGGGGACATTACTCCCATAACGGTGCGTCATGATGAAATTTTTTGCTTCCTTTTTTTCAATATTTTCTCTCCTCTAAAATCTAGGTACATCTTGTGGTATAATGTGTCTTATAGTCCAAAAATCCCCCCTCTCCTGTCTGTGCTACTTGGTGCAACCTTCCATCCAGTTGCAAAGTAATCCAGAGAAAAAAAATCCAAGGACTTCCTTCTTACAAAACTTTATTGATCCAGCATGCATGTGTACACTCTATTCTTTATGGCTTGAGGATGACATCATATGGGCCAAAATGTTGTTTTTATCCCTTTGGTGTATGCTGGATCAATAAAGTTTTGCAGGAAGGAAGTCCGATACCTTGGATTTTGTTTCTCTGGAGTCTCTCCTCTAAGCCTAGAGGCTGCTCCACCCCAGTGGGCTGATCCCACAACCTAACTACTCTGTAGCTGATCAAGCTGTCTAACTGCATGTCCTATCTTACCCTAAGTGGTACAACGTACCTTAGGGTGGTTTCAACCTTGCAATTTTTTGTCTTGCGTTTAATCAGTCCAAATCCTGAAGCCTCCTGATCAGGCATGTGTCCCTATACTTAAAATGGGGCCGCAGGGACATGCATTTACAGCAGTGTTTGGGAAGAGCCGTAAAACTGCTTCCTTTTGACCCCGTGCCTGACAGTACATTATTGCATTTTTGCTAGCTTGAAAAATCCGGATGCGTTCCAATGCGGCCACCAATATAATGGATTTTTATAGAGTCCGGAATCAGCAATGGACAGATCTGTCCAATCGGATCAATTATACTACATATATACCATGATGAGAATCATATATACCATGATGGGGGAGATATATACTAGGGTGGGCCCAGGATGAGAGCCATATATAACAGGATGGGGATTTATATACCAGGATGAGTGAAGGCTCTATATTCTAGGATAGGTCAAGGATAGGGATCATATCAACAAGGATTGAGAACATATACACCAGGATGGGGGACCTATATACCTGGAAGGGACCCAGGAAGGGAGGCATTAGTACAGAATTGGGGGACATTACCCCAATAACGGTGCATCATTAAATGTTTTGTTTCCTTTTTTCAATATTTTTCTACTCTAAATCCTAGGTACATCTTGTGGTATAATGCGTCTTATAGTCCAAAAAATCCCCCCTGTCCTGTCTGTGCTACTTGGTGCAACCTTCCAAGATCCTTAAAACCTTAACCTTCTAAGATCCTTAAAACTGCTTCCTTTTGACCTCATGCCTGACAGCGCATTATTGCAATTTTGCGGCGCTTGAAAAATCCGGATGCATTCCAATGCAGCCACCAATATAATGGATTTTTATAGAGTCCAGATTCAGCAATGGGCGGATCTGTCCAATCGGATCCATTATATTACACTGAGTATGCTCAAACATAGTTTTCTGCACTCCCAATGCATAAACAGCAATCAGAGTCTCTCTCTCCGATGAGGTCTGGATCAAGTATTTTTCTGATGCGGTGGCATGCGTTTCCAGATGTACAGCTGCATGCACATTCTCCCATTTCCATCATGATTATTACAATTATTATTTATTTACATAGCGCCATTAGATTCCATGGCGCTTTACAAATGGAAAAGGTAGACAAGGACAGGTACAATATATATGGACAGTCAAGTTGTACAGATACGGGAGGGGAGGGAAACCTGTCCACGAGGGCTCACAGCCTATGAGGGACGGGTGGCGATACAGTAGTAGGGGTGGTGATCTTGACGCAACGCAAGTCTTAAACCAGCCTTATCCTACACAGGATCACATAACATTCTCTTGTACCCTATGCATGACCACAATACATCACATCACATAATATGCAATAACGTAAGACACAGATCACAGAATGCGGTTGGTGTCTTCAGAGCTGGAGTGGCCAGGAACCAGGTGTTATTTAATAAAATCACCAGTCTGTAGTAATAAATAGGAAGTGCAGCCCCAGACCACTGTGATAGGTACTCTTTAGCATTCTTCGAGTGTATGAAGTGTTCTTCTTCTTCTTAGCTCCAAGTGGGTTAAGTATCTCCCGCCATCACTCAACTAGATTATGTGAGCTGGATGAGAACGCTTTAGGAAAGTTCTACGAGGGTTGTACATCTAATTGTCTCGCTGCCCGATTATTATTTTTGTTGTTTGTTTCCCAGCACAAAAAAACAGAAATGACACATTTGCTTTAGAGCTATAAAGACGAGGCAGTGAAATCGGAATCCTGGTCTTCTGCCTCGTCTGGATAATGACCAGTTCTGAGTTTGCAGTCATTGATTTTGCAGTCATGCTCTGCAATAATTATGAAAAGATTAGATGCCATCTTAGTAATCATTGTGATTGCATGCCTGCAGTGTTTAATGTACAACTTTAATATTGTAATTCCACTTCAGCTATTTTCAATGCTAGAACTCAAATTCATCTGTAATGTTAAGCAGGAAACGGCCCTTAGCAAACAACTAGCCAAGAACCCAGCGCGGGCTGGAAATTATCTTAACTGCGTCTACAATTACCTGCTAAGAATTACTTTTAATAATCACAGCAGTCATTCGGGATCTCACGGCCAGAAGTACTTTGGCAGGAACCAATCAAGAGATATAAAAGATAGCGGCGCAGGTGACTTTTTGTGGGGTCAGAGGGTTAAGCAAATCTCCAGGGTAGTTGGGTCCTAGGGCAAAAATCTACATAACTCTTATCTGACCCATAGACAATTCTCTGTGCTATAGGGCATTTTACAAGGGAGGATTATCATGTACAAAATATTCCCAGTCGTCGTCCAATATGAACGGTAAAAAATTCTTCCATTTGTCATTGATCACATTTTTAATGATGGACACAAAAGGATCACTTCACTTGTCGTCTTTATAGTCTCCCATATAAACTGGAATCTAATCAATGGCAATAGCAGAGAAGAAAAGACACATAATTAAAATTCACTATTACATGCATAAATGCATATAAGTGTTTCGATACATGCCCCCAATGGATTTCTATGTTCATTTGCTTGTAGTGTCAACGTTCGATTTCTCAGTGCTTTTGGTACGGAGGTAGATCCAGGTTTTCTGGCATCAGGGGCAAGAATTCAGTTTGCCCCCCACATGCCCAGTGGTCTGAGTAGTCGTCATGTGACCGATCATTCATGTGCAATTTGCATACTTAGGCTAGGGTCACACTTAAGCTTTGGAAGTGCTAAAAGCTAGCTATGAGCTGCCTGCCAATGCTGCCCCATAGAAACCCGCTGTTTACCTTAGCAGCGGCTACACAGGACGTGGGCTTTATCTCAGCGTACAGGAAACGCTGTCTGCAGTGTTTTCCTGTGCGCTCAGCTAAAGCGCACGTCCTGTGTGGCCGCTGCTTAGGATTCTCTCGTGCTAATGGCAAGACTGGACTGCCACGTGGACACAAGTATGTGTTATTTTATACTTAAAGCAACATTCTGACTAGACGTGTCCGGCCTCGTTCAATTCATTGTCATTGATTGAGGCCTTGCACGTCTAGTCAGCATGTGACTGCACGTGTGTAAATCACATGCTTACGATTTCATGACCTCCCACTCTCCCCACCCTCATCAGAGAATCCTGACAGTGTGCAGTGTGTGCATGGTGAGAATTCAGAAGTCTGCAGTCACAGAGCGACACAAAGAGTGACTGCAGACGTATTACGAACTTGGGACAACCCCTTTAATGTTCCTAACAAATAAAACCATAGAACCCTTAAATTGTCAGATGACACAAAACTTTATGAACATATGACTCACCGTGGCCGGGACTCCGGTTTAGACAGGCGATGCTTCCTTCCTCCTTGTCACGGGTGGACCGCGCCTGCCGGTAGTGGGGCCCGGTGTAGTGCAGATCAAAAGGGTTTGAAGACGTCTTGGTGGAACAGATTAAAGGGGTTTTAATTTATTCGTGACGCCACCTATGAGTAGTTTCGGTAATCGTTACCGACGCTGCGGAACCTCCGGGGATGGACAGCAGCAAGATGGAACGCTCCCCACAGGCTGAGCAGTGATCCCCGGAGGCTGGAGCTGCTTAAGATGTTGTGCGGCAGCTGCGGTTACCTTGTAGTGCGGACGGACAGTTCATAAGGAAGCACGGACACAGAAAGTCTCTGCAACGGGTCTTTACTGTAACCAGCAGGCAGTACATGATATACAGTTTACGGGTAGTGGACCGGGTGGACTCAGCAGTGATGGTGTCCTTTAGAAGTCCGCAGTGTTCCTCCATTCTAACTAAGTAGTTGCCAGTGTCGCCCAGGAATACCAGGTCGGGTACGGGGAGGCTGCTTCAATGCCCTATCCATGATGTACGTTCTGGATGTTTTGGGGAGCCTTGGATCCCTCAGTGGGTACACCGCTGGTTAGACGACTGGAAGTTGGCTGGTGGTGGGGTGCTCCTGTGAAGCTGCTCCTCCACGCTTCTGGTTCGCGTAGCAGAGGTGAACTGCTGCCAGCTTCGGTACCAGTGAACCGGCTGTGAGGTTTTGGGCACGGGAGTCTTTTGGGAACCCGTGTGATGATGCCCATTCCCGGTTGGTAAGGCCTCAGGTGCTGACACCCGACCGGTGACGGCCCGGGGGCTGCACTGGGTGCGGAGCCCCCGCTCCTCTCCAAGTTCTACACTGCTCAGGTCAAGTTCTAGATCCCTTCTCTTACTCACTAGACTAAGGGTCTGTTCTCCTACACTTCCCTAACACTCCACCCACCAGGACCTAGGATTGGCCCTCTGTTCTAGGTGATGCATGCAGGGTTGGATTTCAAAGTTAACTAGATCACTGTGTCAGAGAATATTGCGGCTGCATTTATGGCTGCAATACCCTCTTGTGACGCACTCATTGCGGGGAGCCACACATAGTCATGTATCACATAATCTTACAGGTTATAGATTGTTACATGTGTACAGGATCAGAACCAATAACAGCATAAACGTACATCATCAGACCAACTAGATGAACAGAAATACATCCATATAACCAACATCAGTACAAAACAACAACATTATAACCAACCATCAGTATATAAATACATCACCAGACCCACCAGAGGTACAAAAATGCATCCATATAACCCCTATCAGTTCAGAAACACTATGTCAAAACCCTTATCAGTGCAGATATACATCACCAGACCCACCAGAGGTACAGAAATACATAACCAGAACCCACATCAGTACAGAAATTACAACCTTCATCAGTAATAAAATTCATCATCAGTACATGATTAAAACAATTGTAATGTCAGGTCAGACCCATACACATATGTACTGCATGAACCTACAACTCCTACTATATCCTTAAAAATGATATAGAGCACTGAGAGCTGTTGTTACCAGTCATCATCAGATCATACAGGAACTACAGCACCGATGAGAATTAGTCATTATCACAAATAATCATTAACATCCAGATACCTTATAGATGATTTTGTCTCTGATCGAGTCACCTTTTTCTTTTTTTCATCTTGTCCAGGCACCATGATGACTTTTCACATCCACAGCTCATCTCTGGAGACTTCATTCTTCTCCGGTCTTCTGCATAACATCCCGGCACAATACCCTTAAAAATAGCAAAATGATCAAAATTCTCATGAGTAAAAATATCTGCCCTACACTGTCCCTGAATAAATAATTGCTCCTCCTCACTTATCCCTAAACAAAATATGATTTACACACTGTCCCTGTACTGGTACATGCTGTCCACACTGCCCTCTCCTTTCCATACTGGGTTTCCTGGTCACACTGTCCTCTACACAGTGTCCCCCTATACTGCCCATAATGAGCTCAGGCTTTGGGGTACTCGGGTATCAGGCTGCAAGGGTTAACGCTCCTGCTGTCACGGGGAGTGGTGGCCGCGCCTGATCCCGTGTCCTGGGCCTATCTTCCAAAAAGTGGGTAATATGTACAGGGGATTATATACAGTGTTGTCATGACGCCACCTGTAGTTTCTGGTGAGATGCCACCAGTGCCGCCACAGTCCGCCGGAGGTAGATGGTACTGCTGCAAGTTTGCGAAGTCCTCCACAGGTAGGACTGGACCTCCGGGGCAGTGTTCCTGTAAGGGAAAAATTAATTCACAAGGATATGCAGCAGAGTCAAGTTCACTTCTCTCCGGGTACTTTACTGGAAACTTGTAGCAGCATTGGGTACAGTTTACAGTTCAGCATTCAGATGTTACAAGAACAGGAATCTATGGGTGGCTGCAAGTAGATCCCAGGTGATATGGTGGAACCCTTGGTGTGTGCCTTCTTTCTCTAAACCCGTCTGTTCTTTCCTGCTTTCCAGTGTAGTATGAAGTCCGGTGACTTGAAATCAGCCTGACCTCCACTCTTTCTCTTACCCTTGACGCCGTCGGGTAACCCTCTGCTAGCTAGCCGCCTGCTCCTTCAGCGGTGCCTGGTTCCCTCTTTCGGTCTGCTCAGGTGCCCAGGAGAATCGTAGACTCCACGGGACTCCAGATTCTCTGTGGTCCTATAGTATCCCACAGGTGCAGGCTCCGGTGCCCGGTAAGCTGTCTGCGAGACCCTGCCGACGGCCCTTTTCCAAACTGGCTGTTCCTCTCCTGGAAGCTCTCCTTCTTACTTTCTCTCTCTCTGGTCCCTCAGTCGAGTGAACTAGCAGCAGAGCCTAAAAGGTCAAAGAACTAGGCAAGGACCTAAGGGCACAAGACTCAACGGCCAAAGACCTCCTTGCTCCCCCTAGAAGTGTTTTTATTCCCTCTCGGGTAACCCCCACCGAGTAAACAAGTGTGGAAGTGCTGGTTATGGGTTCCACCCACCATCCTAGAGTCCACTTGCAGCTGGAGTATCTGCACCTCTTTTACGGGTGCAGTATCCCTCTGTGACGCCTGTTTGGCGGGGTGCCACACCCACTGTCTATTCTCATCAAACTCCCCATCCTTGACATAGTGTCCCCTCCTGGCTGTGGCCTTACACTGTCCATGCATGCTGCCCCCTCTCCATACACCCCACACCACTCACTCTCTATTATGTGCCCCCTTACATCTTTCTCATCCCCTATTGTTTCCTCACTACCCCCCAAACTTCACATACTGTGTTCATACCGATCTCCTCCTTACTCCATATACTGTGTCAGCAGCCATTCCCCTCACTCCTCATAATGTGTCCACACTGTTCCCCCTCATTCCACATACTGTACCACAGCCTTCCCTCCTTACTCCACATACTGCACCACAGCCGTTCCCCCCTCTCTCCACATACTGTGCTGCAGCCATCCCTTCCTCACTCCACATACTGTGTCCATACCGATCTCTTCACTCCACATACTGTGTCAGCAGCCATCTCCAACACTTTTCATATTGTGTCCACACTCTTCCCCTCATTCCACATACCATACTGGAACCATCACCCTCTCTCTCCCCATACTGTGCCACAGCCATCCCCCTTCACTTTCAAATGTGCTACAGCCATCTTCCTCATGACTCGTACTTTGTCCACACTGATCTCCTTCACTCTTTTATACTGGATCCTCAAATACCCTCTTGGTTCACATATACTTCACCCCACCACCCTCTCCCCCCAGTTTGGTTCACTTATACTCTCCCCATCCTCTATCCCCAGTTTGGTTAACATATATTCTCTTCACCCAATATCCCTAGTTTGTATCACATATTCACCCCCAACCTATATTCCCAGTTTGGCTCACATATACTCCCCTCACCTTTCCCCCAGTTTTCTCACATATTCTCCCCCACCTTCTATCCCCAGTTTGGCTCACATACTTCCCCACCCTCTCCCCTCATTTTGGCTCAAATATTCTTCCCCCCACCCTCTCCCCCCAGTTTGGCTCACTATTCTCCCCCTCATCCTCTTCCCCCACTTTGGCTCACATATACTCTCTTCACCCAATATCCCTAGTTTGGATCACATATTCTCCCCCCAAACTATATTCCCAGTTTGGCTCACATATAGTCCCCTCACCCTCTCCCCCCAGTTTTCTCACATATTCTCTCCCACCTTCTATCCCCAGTTTGGCTCACATATACTTCCCCCACCCTCTCCCCTCAGTTTGGCTCAAATATTCTTCCCCCCACCCTCTCCCCCAGTTTGGCTCACCTATTCTCCCCCTCCCCCTCTCCCCCCACTTTGGCTCACATATACTCTCTTCACCCAATATCCCTAGTTTGGATCACATATTCTCCCTCTAAACTATATTCCCAGTTTAGCTCACATATACTCCCCTCACCCTCTCCCCCAAGTTTTCTAACACCTTCTATCCCCAGTTTGGCTCACATATACTTCTCCCACCCTCTCCCCTCAGTTTGGCTCCCATATTCTCCCCCTACCCTCTCCCCCCCAGTTTGGCTCACATATATTTCCACCACCCTCTCCCCCAGTTTGGCTCCCATATTCTGCCCCCAACTTCTATCCTGAGTTTGGCTCACATAATACTTCCCCATCCTTTATCCCCAGTTTGGCTAACATATTCTCCCCACACCCTCTCCCCCTTCCTCTAATTACATCAATCTGTGGGGTCTTCAGCTCCAGTATGGAGCACTTTTCTCCATCCTGCCGCCTCTGCACTGCAGGGCAGAAGAATGACATCAGCAGCGTTATTAGGTGACCTGATCATGTTTATGATGTCCCTCTGACCTGGAAGTGCTGAGAATCTGGGAGCTCTTCCATTGTACAGAGTGTCTAATAGCTGCACTGTAGAATGGATTGCAGGAGTCTGACTGCAGATTCTCTGCTCCCACTGTCAGCTGATCGCAGGAGCAGAGAATAGCCAGCTCCCACTGCAGGGGGGAAGCTCATCATGCAGCAAGCAGGCAGACTCCTTGGGCACTGCAGTAGGAGGCCTGATGATGCCCCACGGCCTGTTGCGCCTGGGGCAGATGCCCTGCCAGCCCTCCGTATACACGCCAATGTGACGTCCCATCAGATTATAGCAGAACTGGTGTAAATGTTATTATTGTACTAGTGTCACATCCCCAGAGTCTGCTCCTGCAACTTCTGCATCTGCCACCAGGCGCCACTGTGTTCACCCAAGGTGGGGATGGTGATGTAGTAGTCTGACTTGCGAATGTGTTGTATGGCTGCCCAGCTGCAGTCATTAACTCTGACTTCAGCCAATTAGGAAATACTGCAGTCTATTTGAAATCTCTGTGTGCTCCTGCTAGTTGCCAGTTATATTCCCTGGTTCACTTGGTATTCCTGCTTTGTATTATTGATTTTCCAGATTGACTTCTGTCTTGTTTGTTCTATTCTCCAGTCTAACAATTTTGTACTTTTCTCGGTTTTGACTCTGTTGCCGACTTTTGTATTCCTGGACTGCAACCCATCTATAGGCAGCAGCCCCCTGGACCTTGCAGTAAAGCCCGATCCCTGTATAGGGTTTAAAGGGTGTCTGGTATCTCGGCATTCTTTCTGCTGGTGCCATTTGCACTTAGTCTGTCTGGGATTTGCCTTTTTACCTGTAAATCAGACAGACATTACAAGTAGGACCTGTATAGCCATACTAGTAATTTCCCTTTGAGGAGGCTGGCGATGATTACAAAGTAGGGTATGTATTAATATAATAATAACAAAATATATTCACCTGTCTATTCATTTCCACAATGTTCCAGTAACTAGTGCTCCTGCCAGAACTATCCAGGACTGATGACTTTATGACCACATGCATGCACCTGCTGTAGCCAATCACTGATCTCACTTGAAAGTTCTAACATTACCAATGAAGCTAGTAATTGGCTGCAGCAGTCATGTGCATATGGTCCAAATGTCATCTGTTCTGGACAGTTCACAAATGCAAGGAAGATGAGATTTGAACAAACCCACACTACAGCAAGTCTCCCAAGTGGGACATGATTGAGGATGTCATTTTTTTATTCTTCAAAAAAACTGCCCAATCAATGAGGTTCCCATCAAGTTGGGTCCAGAAGAGAACTTTATCTAAAGTCTCACTGAACCCCCCAAACTCAAGCTTTCTACAGGTAGACTCATCTCTAGTTACTTACTATACTGAACTCTCACTGTTACTCCGCTGGGACCAAAATTGATGATGTCCTCTCCATTCAGTCTATGAAGTCTGTCATTGATGCCAACTAGTGTTGAGTGACTTCCCGAAAGTCAATTTCAGCAAATTTGCTCAATTTAGTCAAGGGAGGAAAGATGATTTACATATTATATTCAGTGCGAATCAAGTTCGATAGGAAGGGATTAAAAAAAAGGAAACCTTCATACCTTATCTCTCCTTTCATCTCCCCATACCTGTCCGCAGAATACTTCCTGACATTATTGGACACTAACAATGTTCATCAAACATTGGTCACTTGGGGCCTAGTCAATGGCAGTTCAAGAAAAGAGTTAGAGGGAGAAGAAGACCAAAATCAATGGATTGGAAGGCCTTGGTGTGGTAGGGCAGCTGAAAGGGTGAATAAAAGATTTAATATTTTAAGAACCTGAGCCTCAGAATCCAGCAAGTTGAGAGCCAGCAACCACTTTATTTGATCATCCCATGGAAAGGCTACCACTTCGAAGAAAATAATAATTGAAGAGCTCACCATGCTTAAAACTCCCAATATCGTACTGCCATCTGCAAGCACCACCGAGTGCAATTTTCTCCGGAGTGCTTGATTCCACTGACGTTCATGCAGTAGGGTTGCAGGACAGGGAAGAGGAATATACAGGCACATCTAGATGAATTAAAATTTATAATAGATTTTTTTTCCATATCTTCAAAGGCGTAACATAGTGGTCCAGCAGATGTTAAACACAGCTCTCTGACGTGTTTGTGACTTCTTGTTTCGAAAGAGTTCACCAGAACAATGAAAGTTTAGAATGGTAAGTAAAATGTAGTTCTTTCTGTAAACAGTTTTTGGAAAACCTTTTTAAAGGTTTATAGACCTTTTGCTGTAAAGATAGTACGTTTTTCCTGCCACCCCCATTGTACACAAGTTCCTCTATCTTCAAAAAGATTTTAGGTTTCATTTTTTTTACATTTATTGTCCTCTAATGGTGAGGATGTCTGGGGCGCCGCCCTTGCCCTGCTGCCAACCTGCAACCAGCCCTGGTTTAACACCCCCTCACCTCCACCCGCGGAATGAAATACAAACAGCAACTCCCCACAAGATGACTATCTCCAAGGTGAAATGCTTCTGGAAGGTTTCAGCAGAACTGCACAGCATCCAAACAGTTCATGGTCAGAGTAGAGAATGAACTCTTTAATTGACACCAGGTAATGGGTCATGGGATTGACTTAAATACTAGGGAGTGGAAAGCCACATGACATGACACAAACAGCAGCAGCTAATTTAGTACTGCAGAGCCACAGCCCTGTTAATACCTTGTAAAGCTAATATTGTAGAGCTTCAGCCACAGATGTTAAGCCTTAAGGTAGAAACAGAAATATACTCATATAAACTACTACAGAGCAGCTGAGACTGCAGAGCAGTCTATATGTGATGTCATCTGTACATCTGCCACAACAGGAATAGAGAATGAGCGAATAGTTAACAAGATGGAATTGCGGGCAAGGTAACTGAGTATCTGGTCTGACCCTGTACTCATAGGTGCCTCTGATGGTGAGGAGGTCTGACTCACCACCCTTGCCCTCAACACCTCAACCCGTCCTATGCAACCCTCAACTCCATCCACAGGACCGGGGTCAGCATCCACCCATCCACTTCCAGAGACTACAGCACAAGCACCAACATCCACACAGAAGCTCGGTCAAAGCAGAGTGAAAACTCTAACAGCGACCCACCTGGTGGAGGGAGAAACTATTTAAAGGCCAGGGGTGGAGACTACAGTTGACTCACACTTAAACTCCACTTCATCCAGCACTGGACAGTAGCACACAGGCAGCACAGACATTTAATCCGGCAGCATCCAGCATAGACTTGCATGTGACAACATCTATTTTTTTCCCCCATTTTAGTATAAGGAAACAAAAAAGTCCCATAAAAGATGGAAGAAGCCAAATGCAAGCGGCCTATAAAGATGTGAATTCTCTCCAGTTTAGCTGTAATCCATATATTGCTCTGAAATAGACGCGCATTGTCTCTTTCATGGGACAGCCTATAATGAATCACCCCAATAATCTGCTTGCTTCATTTGTTCAAGTCTGGCAGGAATTGGGTTGAGTGATGTTATTTGCTATAGCGTTAACGATTAGCCCTCGTTGGTGAAGTTTACAGGATCCTTACAGTGTTCTGCAGTTCCTTAACTGTCCTTTAATGGTTCCATTGGGGCAGTAAATAAACCGGGAGAGAATGGCAGGTGCTGTCCACCGGAAAGCTGCCGGGGTGATATATCTACAACGGTGAATTCCGATTTTACTATTTGCTCTTAATTTGATTAGTCCGCTCAGTCAGAACATCCCTGATTTAAAGCGGCCCCTGGATTGATGCTCGGAGTCATTACTCCGAAGTCTCTTGTTAAATTTGTGATATTTCACAAAGCAATCTCTTTGTGCCAGAGGGGTCACAACGAATCCCGGGACTGGCGGAAAAATAAAAAAAGGAAAAATCATAAATACGGTTATCACGAGCCGTTAATAGGAGGCATTAATAAAGCCTTTTCTAATGCTTCCTTTAGGATGGGAAACACACTTACGAAAAGACACATTATGTAGGAAAGGTTAAGCATATTTAGGCAATAGGAATTAATGGAGTCACCACTTTCAGGCCTTAGACAGATTATTTAACTTGGAGGTAAGAGGCGACCAGGGAGTCTTTAAGTGGAGGGTACTTGCGAGCAGTTTATGGTACTCTTTAGTTCTTCTATCATTTTATTTCTCCAGTAAATCAGATATTCCAGGCTTGCAGAAAGTGCCGCGTTACTGTTATTCCCTCATGTCAGAAGCAGTGTTGAGTATATTGTGATTAAACACAGATCTTTTTAGCCAGAGGTGATACATTAGAATCTGAAGGAAAGAAATGCTTGACCTCCGGCACCTCGCCGTATAAATCAGATAAATGAGAACCTATTTTCCTGTATATTCTAATGTTTGTGTGGTAAGTGACACTAATACGTTGCCGAAGTGCTGATATAAAACGGTAATAGCGAGTTTAATGCCGGGCGATGAGGACGGGCATTGTCAGAAGCCCTTACGGTGCTGTCTAATTCTTTTAGGAAGTAGGAAACGACATTGCCCGAGGAGCGGGAGATAATGCGATAGAGCTTTTAATATTAGGTGTGGAAATATTGCAAAAAGGAGCCAGGTAGATTGCAGGTGTCTTTATATATCTACAGGCCAGAGAGGTTGCGGTATTTTAATGAGTCACTAGCCGGGACTGCAAAGGTATATTGGTAATGGCATTGATTAGGTAGAAGTGTAGAGTGTATCGGTACTGTTGGGAAGATAAGCAAGTCAAAAAGGTACTAGTAAGTTTTGACACGTGTAGCGATTTGTTCACTGAGCGTGTTGGGGGACACTCAAATGGTAGCAGGATTGAAGCAAACAGGCATGTTTTTCTGTAAATCGAAGTCCAACTGTTTATTAACATCATCATAAACCACATACATGATACAGTCCTTAACATCAATGGAACATTAGGGACATGCCAGTATTTTCCAATGGCGGATACGCCCACCTCGTATTTGCTTTCATAGTTCATTACAGTATGTCAGTGCAGGCATCACAAACCACACACACTGACTTTGCAGTCCACTGTCCAGGAATCTGCTGCTGTGGGATCACCAACTCCTGTCGGCTCAAGACCCTCAGCAGGACTGAAGCTTCCTGAACACAGAGAAAACAGAGAAATTCCAATCTCTCCCATGATCTCCTCACCGTGTGTCTTCCAGGACGCCAGCCATTTCCAAACATTCCAACTCAGGTGCCCTCCATGACAATGGCTGCTCCAAACACCGAGAGCGAGCCCTCAGTGGTTCTGCCAGTCTCCCCAGAGATTCAAGGTCTCTCTGTCAGCCCACATGTGCTCACACAAACACACGTTATAAGGTATGAGCCTCATCCACATCTCAGGAACTTGCAAACTTAACCTTATGGCACCACGAGTCTCATAGTCACTTTCTGAGAATCTATTGCAGAGCCTAACTTATTGAACCTCAAGTGACAGCATACATATTTGCAATGCAGAAAGCCGCTGCATCACACGTTATTTGATGCAAATCGATTTGGTCCATCGGTCTCATCAGAAATCTGTTATCACTGGACGCAGGTCCTGAGAAACCACCTTGTACCCTGAAACATTCAATGCTCTTCTTTTGATTAGCCGGTGTAAGGCGATAACACATGTGCACATAATCGATTTGCTGGACCCAGTATGGGCACCAGTAGGATAAAAGACAAAAACCCTGAAACAGCTGTGTGCACATGTAGGTTTATCCTTTTTGAGAAGACACTAGTTTGGCTAAATATCCTAAATCATGTTGCAGGGTTCTTTAGCTCAGCCACTGACTTATAGAATAACTACCTCTAATGTGTGGCCAATGTTTTACCTCCTGGAGGAGAGATAATTGTCATACTCATTTAGAGGGGTTCCAGGGCTCTGCCACCCCCGCCTTGGGGAATTCTATGTTCTTGGGCACATATTGATGTGTTATTATATGTTGACATGTTACTGATTATTGTGTATAATGTTAGTGCTACTGCTCCCTGGTATTTTGAGTAAACTAGGGTTAAATTAGCTAGTAAGCTAGTAAACCCCTTAAGGGTGGAGTTATGGGTATCCTCTAGAAGTGAAAGTGGAAGTGTTATTAGTTTAGCTAGTGAGCCCATCCACTTGGGTGGAGTGTAAGAGTTATAAAACTAGGCTTCAAACATCTAGACATGAGTGTCCTGAAGAAAGTGTGTGAGACACACTAAGAGCTGCGTCTGTGGGAGACGCATTAGTGAGAGGCCCAAAGGAATAATTTGGCTGGATCTCCCGGATCACCCTGGGACTTTGAGTACAGAAGTTGGGACATTGTTCCAGGACTTATGTGAATTGAATCCTCCCTATCTGGGTACTCGACTGTAGCCTTAAAGAGGACCTGTCACACCCTGGTGCATGGCAAACTAAATGTAGCACTGAATGCAACATGTCTGCAGCATTTAGGGAAGGGGTCCCCCATGTCTCTAGCCCCCTCTTTAAGCTTTATAAAAGACTTTACAAACTTTACAGATAAAAGGTCGCCTGGGTTGGGTCTAAATAAGAGGTCCTTTCCCCTGGCACAGCCCTCCTTGCCTTCTCCTTGTTTGTTCCGCCCCCTCTATGTGTCTGCCACAGCTCTTGGTGTGAGCGGCATTGCGTGACGTCAGCACCAGATTCCCACCCTGCTGTTTGAATAAGGCCCAAACAGGGCGGGCTCTGCCACTGAGGTCACGCAATGCCGCTCACACCAAGAGCTGTGCAGGAGCTTGATTGACGGAGAACAGGAGAAGAGGAGGGCAGACCCAGCAATAGAGAGAGCGGCGGCAGACACATAGAGGGGGCGGAACAAACAAGGAGAAGGCAAGGAGGACTGTGCCAGCAGCCAGGACCTCTTATTCACACACAACCCAGGCGACCTCTTAACTGTAAAGTTTGTAATGTCTCTTTTAAAGCTTAGAGGGGGGCTAGAGACATGGGGGACCTCTTCCCTGAATGCAGCAAACATGCTGCATTCAGTGGTGCATTTAGTTTTCCATGCACCAGGGGGGTGACAGGTTGTGTTTAAGTTGGGCTCCTGGAAAGCAACTGTCTCCGATGGTACCTGTTACAGTGACTTTAACATAGAGTCGGGCAAACGAGTCATCACAGTGCTGGTAGTTAAAGAACATTTGTCTAACAGTGGTCCCAATTGTTGATCTAAATGGATCCCTGTGGGTGGACAGGGCTGGAGCCAAGAGAGACTACTTGAATTTACAGCGAGTTACCATGGTGTTGAATAAAGGAACAGAAAGGGTGAAAGCCTAGTGATATCAGAACGACCAAAGAAGTCTGCTGAAGTAACTGTCCTAAAGAAAATAATGTTTAGGTTGAGCGCCCATGTTTCACGAGACTGAGTAAAGAACTGTTGCAAGGCACAGTGGAATCATCCGTGTCTGCTTTGGCCCTCACCGAGAGTGATTGTTAACTGAACTGTTGCACTGGAGTGCTGGTCAAGGTATGCACTGCAAACCCAAAGCTGCTCCGCAGTCAACGTTCTGCCTTGGCCACGAGTACCGAGGCCCCGCCCCACCCCCCAACACCTTCTTACTATCTAGTTTTGCTTGGCCAATAATCCCCCCCATTCTGTCTCCATAAGTAAAAACTGGTAAACACTTGATCGTTATTTCTATTAGTAACACTGTCCACAAACATGAAGCAGTAAGCTTAGGAAGCAGACCAAGTACAGCGAGGTGTGTCACCAGGTGACTAGGTTGTCTCAACCTGGGTTCTCCAAGCAAATTTGTGGGCTCAGTATTGGGCAGTGGAGTTGTTTTATAATTTTCTAGCTGAAACGACAGACCTAGACTGAAGCCCTGCACAATGACACACGGTGACAGGAGCTGGCCCTTTTATATCTCTTAGCTCCCATTTTAGGGCATTGTGTCCCACAGGACTGGGGAGTGACAATCATGTCTGCCTAGTCATTGTTTACTGATATCATTTAGACTGCATAACTCTCCTTCAAATGCAGAAATTTTAACAAATTAGCAAACAGAAAGAGGCGCTGAACTGTTTCACCTAAAACAATGATCTGTGTCTCCTGGTCCACTGAACAAAGGAACAAAATGTCTGGCTTAATTAAGAATGGTTCACACCCTCTTAAGAGTCCTGATACTGAGTCGTTACACACATCATTCTTGAGCTGCAATATCACTTACAACTTATAGACTGGTGTAGAGCCGAAAGACTTATTACGATATATAGCGATAAATGAATTGGTGTAAACTAATTACGGTATATAATGTAGACATCGTACTCAACATTTTCAACCATCAAACACTTTACTTTTTTTTAACTAATTACTTGTGTTGGGGTGAACATCACATTATGTATTCCTACACAGAGAGCTGTCAATATAGTAATTTTTTTCACTTTTTTTCATTGTAAATTTTGGTTTTACATGACTTCTAATGACAATTTTGGATCTGCTGGATCCCGACCTTATACAAGCATACCAAGTTATCCTGAAACTAACTGAACACTCTGGTAGCATGAAGTGTCTAGAATAACCTTTGGACATCTTGAGGGATTTATGGTCCCATAATATCAGACATTATGAAATGCAATGCGGGATTCCACCCTTCTCAATATACATTCCAAGGATGTTCTCAGGCATTACGCTGAGGGTTACACTTAATTCATGGATTATTAATTTGATGAGGCTAAATGTTAACAAGAGAAATTCAAGCCGGGATTTGGCACCACGGACCGTACAGTTGTACACTGGTTATCCTTGGGATCCTTAACAAGGAAGGAGCAACAAATGTGAATTAATAAAAAATCTTTGAAAAACCTTTCATGGAAATATGGTTGGTCTGTTTGGCAAGACTAGACTTCTAAATATTGATTAACAACATAAGATTTATAAAACCACCAAATGGTTAAAAGAAGTGACCCGTCCATTCTTCTGGGATTTTCCTCTCGAAGACTCTCTGTATTTTAAAATATCAAGTCAATGGGAAACATAAAAAAAAAGACTGGGTATTTTTTGGAGCGTTTAGTCTTTATTTTTACATAAGAAAGTCCTAGTGGTTTCATTATTATTCAGTATAGTGAAAAAGGAAGACAGTAGTAAAACGGACAAAAAAAGGAAAAATCCTCCAAAAAACGCCAGCTGAAAAAACATATCCACAAAATGCTCAGGAAACTGTCACGTACATGAGATTTCCAATACGGGAAAATAAAGCCTATTTCTAAACTACAACTGGTTTCTGCACATTCCCTTGTGGCACCTGCACAGGCTGGACTAACCCTAGCTACAACACTAGGAAACCACAACTCAGACCTGGCTGCCTGAAAGGTTGTTGAGTTGTTTCTCATAACTCCTTAGGAACCTGAGGAAGATGGAAGAGAATATACCTAAGGCTAGGGAAAGCCTGCCGAGATAGGTAAGGACCCAAGGTGCAGAAGCATAAACAATATGCACAAGTGGAAAGAGGTGAAGTAGCTACCGCCAGTAAGATTTGCCTCCTACGACACATATAACAGGAGAAAAGAGTAGGTTAGACAAGTGAGACAGCAAAGAGATAATTCCAAACTGGCCTGAGAAAATCTTTGGCAGTGGGGCTGGAACTACTAAGCAGGATACACATAGAAATATAGCCAGCAATGAAGACCAGCAAAGGAAGGTATAAATAGCCACACCTGAGACATGATCGGACAGAGCAAATGAACAAATGAAAACACCTGCTGACTGCAAACTAAAGAAAAGAAGCAACGGTAAAAGACTATCAACATTTGGACAGGGATTGACTATGATGTGTCTCAGCAGGGAAGGAAATCGACCACACAGCACAAGGTCACTGGATTGAATCCCGAGGCATGATAGAAACAATCAAAAAACATCACGCAAGATGCTTCAGGAAAAAAAAATGCCAAAGTTCCCTGAAGCGTCTTGTGTGTGAAAAACTTGGCGGGTTCACCTGAGTTTAAAAGACACAGTATGCATACAGCCAGTGAAGAAAACCTCCAGGTTTTGGGTTTTTGAGCAGATTTTGAAGAATTTCTTCTCAAATTTTGTTTTGTTTCTGATCAATGTCAGTGATACAGGGTCTGCATGAGATACAAAGGATTTGATATTGGGGAAAACAAGAATTGAAACCAAACAGCCACACTTTAACCAAATATGTGTAAATTCAGGAACAGGGAAAGTCAATGGCTGCTCTGACCACGATGACTCATAGCTCCTTGGCTTCCGGACACAGTGGATTGGCAACCACCTGTAGTAATTAGTGAAGGAAATCCCGGTGCCAGTCAAGTATAATTTTTCAGTCCATCTTTATTGGTGTATAATGGCTAAAAACATCTGTTGACCCTCGTGGGGACCTGGCAAACACCAGACGCGTTTCGGGGGGTTACCCCTTAATCGTTGGTAAAAAACATTTGACACATACACATATATATACAATGAAAATACAAGCTACACCTGTTGCTGGAATACGAATTGGACTTTTTTAACCCTCTCATTGCCTCAGAAACTGCACCATAATGGCCACTTTACACACACCAACTTATCTGTCCAACTTCTGACCAACTTACTGGTTGCAGTGAAATCATGGACACATTGTTCCATTTGTACACAGTCACAAAATGGAACAATGTGTCCATGATTTCACTGCAACCAGTAAGTTGTTCAGCAGTTGGACAGATAAGTTGGTGTGTGTAAAGTGGCCCTAATAGTGATAATACATATATGTTATCCAATAATGATCTCACATTTCATATGTAATACTGTGATATCGTAGCAAATAAATACTGTGATATCCATAACAGATAAGCGTCTTGTTGTACATTGAAATACAAACATAGACCCGCAAAACAATATATCACATATCCATCAGATTTCAAATTCTTGTGCTTTATCAAGACTACATCCGTATACCAACATCAAATATATGTTCCTAATAAAAATAGAATATGTCAGATTTATAATTCAACCCATTAGGATGTCTAGCATCTACAGACAGTATCCAATAAATGAGAAAACTGCACCTGAGCCAGGGCACAATGTGAACGAGTGTGTAAGACTACGAGAAAACTGCACCTGAGCCAGGGCACAATGTGAACGGGTGTGTAAGACTACGAGAAAACTGCACCTGAGCCAGGGCACAATGTGAACGGTGTGTGTAAGACTACGTTCACTCACACCAAATATCTAGACCACAGAAAAAAACCGTATAACAAACGTGTGGAAGTACTCTGCTATAATAAAATAGTAATAAAAAGCAAGTGCTAGTAAAAAACAGTATAAAAACAGGGTACTTAGTTAATACGTTTTTGCAAAAAAGTACATAAGCCGTTCTACATCTTCAACGTGACCCATATCAGAACGGTCCCTATCTAACTAATTTAAAACCTGATCCTGTATAGTATGCCTCATGGATGCAGGTTGAATAAAGACCAGAGTCCAACATGGACATGGTGTAGCAGATGGCTTATGTGCCTGGCTTAGAATGGGAAGTGGGTGGGGCACTCCCTGTCTTGCTAAAAGACTGAATATGAGAAAACTGCACCTGAGCCAAGGCACAATGTTAACGGGTGTGTAAGGGTATGTGCCCACATAGTGGTTTAGTGACGTTCAAACCGTCAGTAAACCGGTGGAAATTTGCAGGAGCCTAGAGTTCTGAGCTCTGAAGTCTCCAGCTGTTTCCCAGCGGTTTCCCAGCGGTTTTTTCAGTGTGTGCACAGCGTTTTTCAGTTGTTTTTTCCGGCGGTTTTTCCGGCGGTTTTCTATGGAGGATTTTGTTTATGAAAACGATCAGAAACCGATAAGAAGAATTGACATGTTGTATGCTCCTAAACCGCTAGGAAACCACTCAACCTCTGGCAGATCCGCTCACATATAAACCCACTATGTGTGCACAGCGTTTTCTAAATTACATAGGGTTACTTGTAAGTCCTAACGCTGCTAAGGATTTACATAAATTTAAATAAAACCTATGCTAAACCGCCGGCGGTTTTCGCTGCTAAACCGACGTTAAACCACTATGTGGGCACATACCCTTAGACTACGTGAAAACTGCACCTGAGCCAGGGCACAATGTGAACGGGTGTTAAGACTACGTGAAAACTGCACCTGAGCCAGGGCACAATGTGAACGGGTGTGTAAGACTACGAGAAAACTGCACCTGAGCCATGGCACAATGTGAACAGGTGTGTAAGACTACGAGAAAACTGCACCTGAGCCAGAGCACAATGTGAACAGGTGTGTAAGGGCCCTTTCACATCAGCGTTTTTTGAAAATCGCGGCAGATGCGGTGAAAAAACCGCATCTGCCGCGATTACCGCATACCGGCTGCACTTGCGGCGCGGTTGCGGTTTTTGCCATGCAAAGTATAGGCGTACTTGCGGCAGGTGCGGCAAGTGCGGTTTTGCACTTGCGGCAGGTGCGGCCGCGAAAAAAACCGCGGTCAGCCGCGGTTTTTTTCGCGGCCGCACCTGCCGCAAGTGCAAAACCGCACTTGCCCACCTGCCGCAAGTACGCCTATACTTTGCATGGCAAAAACCGCAACCGCGCCGCAAGTGCAGCCGGTATGCGGTAATCGCGGCAGATGCGTTTTTTTCACCGCATCTGCCGCGATTTTCAAAAAACGCTGATGTGAAAGGGCCCTAAGACTACGAGAAAACTGCACCTGAGCCAGGGCACAATGTGAACAGGTGTGTAAGACTACGAGAAAACTGCACCTGAGCCATGGCACAACGTGAACAGGTGTGTAAGACTACGAGAAAACTGCACCTGAGCCAGGGCACAATGTGAACGGGTGTGTAAGACTTCACCCTGCATCCATGAGGTATACTATACAGGATCAGGTTTTAAATTAGTTTAGACAGGACCGTTCTGATATGGGTCACGTTGAAGACATAGAACGGCTTACGTACTTTTTAGCAAAAACGTATTCACTAAGTACCCTGTTTTTATACTGTTTTTTACTAGCACTTGCTTTTTATTACTATTTTATTATAGCAGAGTACTTCCACACGTTTGTTATACGGTTTTTTTCTGTGGTCTAGTATCCAATAAATGTCTCTGTTCCGGAGGGACCTGTCCCAGTCTCCACCCCTATACGGGCACAATATTTTTTCTATACCTTTTACCCTAAGACCTGAGATTCATATATGTATTATCAATAATATGGTGCAGTTTCTGAGGCAATGAGAGGGTTAAAAAAGTCCAATTTGTATTCCAGCAACAGGTGTAGCTTGTATTTTAATTGTATATACTGTATATGTGTATGTGTCAAATGTTTTTCACCAAAGATTAAAGGGTAACCCCCCGAAACGCGTCAATAAAGATGGACTGCAAAATTGTACTTGACTGGCACCGGAATTTCCTTCACTATCCACACTTTAACCCCAATATTGGAATCTGGACTTTAAATTAAAGTGTAAAAATTAATGTCAGAACTCTTTCATAAGGGTACCTTTACACGCGGCAACTTTTCTAGGAATTTCACTGGCAACTTACTGGTTGCAGTGAAATCATGGACACATTGTTCTATTTTGTTGCTGTCTACAAATGGAACAATGTCTCCATGATTTCACTGCAGCCAGTAAGTTGCTAGTGAAATTCCTAGAAATGTTGCCGCGTGTAACGGTACCTTTATAGTTTTGAAAATGGAAACAAAAGTCTCCTTGATTTGTATGGCAATTCCCTTGTCCACCTTTTGTGTGCACAACTTTTAATGAATAAGGCCCTTTTTATACTCAACATCAGATAACGTCAATCAATGTCTGCATATTATTTCACTTTTCTGTAATGACTTGCTTCATGGCTCTGCACTCGCTTTGACTCCTTTCATTCAGCATCATATAATAATCAATATCTTCCATGAGTGTAATCATCGATAATATTGATGCCATTAAGCTCTGTGCACCCATTTGGGTCTTTCTATCAACCACTCCTTAACAACATGGTCATCGGCCAAGTTTCATACGTCTCCTAAAGTGACAATTTGGCAATAGTACAGATGTGTCCACTCTTACTTTTCTGTGATTTTAGTTAAGGACTCTAATTTCTAATGATACAAAATCGAAACGTTATCGTGACTTGCTAACCCATGGCAGGTTGAAACTATCATTGGGTGGCCACCCAAAGACGTATAGCATAAATAACTTTTTTTTCTCTTTTTTTGAAAATCGGTCATTTCATGGGACTCATCTAAAAAAAGTCAAGCCCAAAGGAATGGGAAGGGAGACTAGAACTGCAAATGAATATGAGAGGGATATGAAGTCAATCTGTAGATGCATATTGAAGTCCAAGTCATGAACACAAGGTTTTTACAAAAGCTTACTCCTATGGCCTCTCAACGTTTAGCTTTGTTGCCAAGACTTAGACTTTGGGTTTAAGTCTGGTCAAAGTAATGTCTGGATGAGTAGGGTTTGTTTGGCCCACCTGGGCACCAGAAAATGCTCAGGTAGGCTTTGGTTCTGATAAACCCAAAAGAACCAGCACATGACTGCCACTGGCTCAGGCCAGTCCACTAACGCGCTGGAGGATCCTCAGATGGAATCAGATTCTCATAAGCCAAAAGGTTCCAATGAGCCGAACGGTCCAAAAGGACAGCCCCATAGGAAGCTGGTTTGGTCACCTGCCAAAGTCTACCAAGGCACCAGAGGATTCTCAAGTGGAATCAGGTTCTGATGAACCAAAAGGTCCAAAAGGACCAGCAGATGACAGCCCCACAGGAAGTTAATTTGGTCACTTGCCACTGGGACAGACTGGCTCACTAGAGCACTAGGGGACCCTTGAAGCTTGAAGAGAATCTGTCAGCAGTTTTTTTCTCTACATCACCTGAAAGCAGCATGCTATAGGCAGAGAAGCCCTGAATCCAACAATGTATCACTTAGTTTACAGGGTGCAGCGGTTCTGACACAATCAGAGTTTTTAGATTCAGCATGCACAACAGAGCTGAGAAAGCTTACCCCCGCCCACACCAGGCTCTCTATGTACAAAATATAGAGGCAGTGAGCTGTTAATCAAAGCAGGGGGTGTGGCAGCTAACCTCTAGCTGCACTAGGCTGGAAATGTTAATATCGGGAAAACAAACATTGCAGGTAAGCAACATCACAAAGTGTGATGAGAGATGTATTGTTGAAATCTATGTGTTAACCCTTACAGCAGGTTGTCTTCAGTTTACATTGCAAAAACCTGTTGACAGATTCCCTTCAATGTGAATTGAGGTTTGGAAAAGCCCCAAAACGTAAAGCAGGTTAGAACCCTGATAAACCTGATTTGGTCACTTGTCACATGGTCAGAATGGCCCACTAGAACACTAGAGGGTCCTCAAGGTCCACGAGATGACAACCGCACAGGAAGCACATATTTGTCTTTTCCCATTTTGCTACACTGACTCACTAAAGGTTCCTCATGTGGGTTTATATATTGATAAGCCTAAAATGGTCCAGCAGCTGACAAGGCAACATGAAGCTCACTCGGTCACTTGCTGCCGGGTCAGACTGGTCCTCTAAAGCACTAGATAATCTTGAAGTAGCCTGAAGCTTCGATGAGCCTGAAAATGTTCTGTAGATGACCGGATAAGTCTACCTTTGGACACTCAAGTGCTCCAGTGGGATAGTCTCACCCAGCAGTGACAACTCCACATGAAGTTGACTTGATTACTAGCCATTGGGTCAATCTGGCCCATTAGAGCATTAGAGAGACTTCAGGTGGGCTCCGTTTCTAATGAGCCCCAAAAGGACCAGCAGATGACAGCCCCAAATGATAAAAATAAGAGAAATCTGTGACTGTATCACATGGAGTTTCATGTGTGGAAGCACATGCTGGATGGAGACCAAGGAATTAGTGAAGACTTGTGGATCACACTCTCAGATCATTTGGACGTGATTCCAATTTTCCATGCAACTAAAAGCAGAAGGGAGCAGCCAAATGTTAAGAAAGGCCAACCTACTAAAAGTGGGTGAGGATATGAATGAATCCCTTCTGAGGACTGGAAATAGTAAGGCACTTATTTAAAGAAATACCTACAATCACTGATCTGGTTCTTGAGTCAACTCTAGGCTTACTACATTCTTGGCACCGGAGCGAGTCACAAAGTGTTTAAAGTGTCATTCTAAATGTAATTAAAGTAATACAATATTCAAGATAATATCACTTAAGACACCTTAAAGGGAAACTGTCAGCTATGTTATGCTCCCTAACCTATCACTACCTGTCCTACTACAGTACATCCCTAACCAACCCTGTCTGAGCTAAAACTGTATACTGTAATGGCTGTGAAAAATGACTTTGCTACTTACACCTCCGTATGCTACTGAGTCCTCTAGACTAGGGTATGTAGACTGACTGGGCAGTCTCCACGACTCCATTCC